>JADRCC010163528.1:0-10241 GCA_019843855.1 Hylomyscus alleni
AAAAAAAAACCATTAAATAAAAGTTGGTTAATTGCATTTCTGAAGAAATCCAACTTTTTAAATGTTTCTTCTGAGAACAGAACTGAAATAAAGTCAAAGGATAAATTATCTTTTTTTTGTTTTGTTTTTTACCCCTTCCTCCCAAAACACAGATTCTGGCATGTGCTTTTCTGCAAGGTCTGGAGACACATTCCAGTTTCTTTCAGTACCTTAAAAAGGAGGCAAAGTTATACAATCTACAATTCACTGCACACAAGCTGCCTTTGATTGTATTGCCTTGCAAACTAGATACTTTGCAGGGAAGCATAAAACTGTTTATCACTAAACATTTGAGATTCTGCTCAGATAATTTACATATAATTAGACAGAAGCCCACACTTGTAAGCAGCAGCATGGCCTCGCCTCGAACAGACAATTCCTAAGGAGGTTTGGGAAAGTGTAATGAGGGTTTTATGAGTGTTTCTAATCCATCTTCACATGGGTGGGAACAAAGGTGCATTAGTCCTTTCCACAACCAGACCATTACATAAGTCAGCGCAGAATAATGATAAGCTGAGGTTGGAAGAGGTAACCTGCCCAGGTATGTAGAACAATTTGAAAATTCTAGTCTTTTCCAGAGGCATAAAATGAATTTGATGATGATCCCTTTGGAAGCATTAAAAAAAAATTAAAAAGGAATCATCCAAGGATAGAAGCCTCCTACTCAGGTTCTCCATCCTTCATTATCTACCTGGGAAGGGGATAAAGAGGAATGTGGAGAGAGGAGAAAAGCAAATGGGGATCTTCAGAACTGAGTCCCCCTGAGTCTACAGATGCCTGAGCTCCCAGGTGCTTGTTTTTTGTCTTTTCTAGACATCTTCTGCCTAAGACACAAAGGTAGCTGCTTCCAAACAGACTGACCATCACTCAAAGGTGTAGCCTTGTAAAGGAGAGCTGGGGAATTAGGGGAATGGGGACGTGTCACTATTTCATGACACAAAGACTGCAGCCAGAAATAGCCAAGTCCCTGGATGCTGCTGCTCTGAAGCTGCTCTGCAGACTTGGCACTGGGTCTCCAAGGGGCTTTTCAGAGTCACCTCTGCACTCGTTTCTTTTGAATCCAGAAAGCAGAGTTGTGTGCTTTCCCTTGATGAACAAGGAATCTTGTTTTGGTTTTCTGTCTTTTCAATCAAAACCAGTCTGCATTGAGCTTTATGGCTGAAATTTAAGCAACACATAATCCTAGCTGTATTCACTTTATACAATGACATCTTCACCCCTCCCCCCAACGAATTGCTTAAAGGTGATATACTGGCTGGTTTTGTGTGTCAACTTGACACAGGCTGGAGTTATCACGGAGAAGGGAGTTTCAGTTGGGGAAATGCCTCCATGAGATCCAGCTGTGGGGCATTTTCTCAATTAGTGATCAAGGGGGTAGGGTCCCTTCTGGGTGGTTCCATCCCTGGCCTGGAAGTCTTGGATTCTATAAGAGAGCAGGCTGAGCAAGCCAGGAGAAGCAAGCCAGTAAGGAACATCCCTCTATGGCTTCTGCATCAGCTCCTGCTTCCTGACCTGCTTGAGTCCTAGTCCTGACTTCCTATGGTGATAAACAGTAATGTGGAAGTAAGCTAAATAAACCCTTTCCTCCCCAACTTGCTTCTTGTTTGTGCAGGAATAGAAACCCTGACTAAGACAGGTGATGTGAGCAAGACCAAGCTCCAAAAGTTCCTAGGATATCTCTTAGACCCTCCCAGGCAGACATGCTCAAAGTCTCCATCTGCCCCTAAATAAGGCAGCAGGGGAAGTCTAGATTCGGGATGACCCCTTTGAGGCTTTGGAACACAAAGTGGATTTTGGTGCTTTGTGTCATTCCAAATATTGAAGTGCCGTGTTCCACTTTAGAGAAGAGGGCCCTTCAGCCAGTGCTCATAGCATCCCTCAGGGATTTAATAAGAGGCATTATGGACTTAAGTAATACTACAGGAAAACAGAAACAATCGATGACATATTGAAAGAATTGCATAATACACTTATGTACTGCAGATAATGGAGTTATGCAGGAGTAGGGAGAAAAAACAAATGTGGCATTTGGAGATGAGGAGTTTTATGAACAATGCAATGAAAAATATGTGGTGGAAGCCCTCGCAATTGTGCGCTGAGCCCAGTGATCTAGGGAGACTACTGAAGCCCCCTGTGTGAGCCTAGACCTTACTTCCCATCACAGAAGAGCTTCCCAGTATTCTCAAAGCCTTTTTATTTTTGTTTCCTTGTCTAGTCCATGAAAACCCCAGGAGCTATAGAGTGCATTTCATTTTCCAGTTGAGGAAACCGAGAGAGAAAAACATCAAACAACAGGATCAATATTTCTGGAGCATGCATGGTTGAAATATGCTAAGCACATTTCTTTTCCTACAAAGTGGGCAACTGATTTTGTAAGAAGAATATGACACGTTCAAGGTGGTGAAGTCAAACCAGGTGTTGTGGTACTTGCTTATAATCCCAGCATTGAACAGACTGAGGCAGGAGGATGATGAGTTTGAGGCCAGCCTGGGATACATAACTATCCTTTGTGAGAATGATATGTCCAAATAGTCTAGAATGTTACAAGTGGTAGGCAGAAGAGAAGAAACCCTAGGGGGAAATTACTATGGGGCAAGACTCCCAACAATATGAGGGCATTTAAATACACAGAAGAGGAGAGATGAGGAAGATAGTGCTGGCTGAGGGACTCTGAGGTACTCCTCCTGAGTACAGCTACATTAATCTTTACAATAAAATCCAAGGGGCTGCTTGGCTTCCTTAAAAAAATTCACTGGCCACTATTTTGGGTCTACCCCGTGAGATCCCTTCCTAAATCTGGCACATGTGTCCTGGGGTTACTTAGGGTAAATAAGAGTCTGATTACATGTTTATTTTTAATAGTTTGTTTGCATGGTTTGCCTCAACTTCTAACACTGAGGTTTCACACATACTATTGATATAAAATATATTTAATAAAATGTCAATTATAACATTTTAATAAAAGAAGTAATAGCAATGAAATGGTCCAATTATCATTTAGATTTTGAGACAAGGATTCATGTAACTAGGTAGGCCTCAAACTCAATTGATTGCTAAGGATGGCCTTGAACCATCATTTCCTTCGGATCTTCCCTGTCTCCATAAAACTGGGATTAAAAGTGTGCACCACCTTGATCAATTAGAAAATGTCCCAATTGTCACAGTGATTGTGGGGGCCAAAGTGTTCCTAACATGCTGTAGTTTTTTATGCCATGAGCTGAATAGAGTCTTATGATAGCTTCTCCTACCAAATACAAAGATCCTGTCCTTACAGCTCGAGAATGTCTTTTCAAAGCCGAGATGATGCCCGACAATATATCCTAAACACAGACAGAATGGAAAGTCAGCCTCCTCACACATACAAACAAAGACTGCGAGCAAGGGACGCAGGACGTCCGTGTGCATCCCATCTCCAATTACTGGAGATTCATACTAAGAATATGGACTTGGGTTTTATATTCGTCTGCACTCACAAGCCTTCAGAAATGTACATGTGTGCTCCAGTCTATTTCAGGCCTTCCTAGGAACTCAGAGGCAAGACTGCAAGAGCAGAGATACTCAAGTTACCAAGCAAGTAGAGCAAGGCAGACAAAGACACAGGCTCCAGCTCCATATGTCTGTGCCCTCTTATTATTATTATTATTATTATTATTATTATTATTATTATTTTAAACCCCAGATTTTATTCCCTTCCTGGTTTACCCTCGATTGTTCCACATCCCATACCTCCTCCCTATCCTCTTGACTCTACGAGAATGTCCCCGCCCCCTGACCCCACCAGACTTCAAAACTCCCTGGGGCTTCCAGTCTCTCAAGGGTTAGGTGCATCTTCTCAGACTGAACCCAGATCTGACAGTCCTCTGCTGTATGTGTGTTGGGGACCTCATATCAGCTGGTGTATGTTGTCTGGTTGGTGTTCTAATATCTGAGAGATCTCGGGGGTCCAGATTAATTGAGACTGCTGGTCCTCCTACAGGATCACCCTCTTCCTCAGCTTCTTCCAGCTTTCCCCTAATTCAACCACAGGGCTCAGCAGCTTCTGTCCATTGATTGGGTGCAAATATCTGCATCTGACTCTTTCAGCTGCTTGATGGGTCTATTGGAGGGTGGTCATGATAGATCCAGTAATAGGTTCTACTATATTCACAGAAGCCTTGTTTGTGATAGCCAGAAGCTGGAAACAGCCCAGATGTCCCACGACAGAAGAATGGATACAAAATGTGGTTCATTTACACAATGGAATACTACTCAGCTATTAAGAACCAAGACTTCCTGAGTTTTGCAGGCAAATGGATGGAACTAGAAAATACATCATGAGTGGAGTAACTCAGATCCAAAAGAACATGCATGGTATGTACTCACTAATAAATGGACATTAGCAAAAAAAAAAAATGCTGAAAATCCAAGATACAGCCCACAGAACTCAAAAAGGTCAACAAGTTGAAGGGCTCAAGTGAGGGAAAGGGGATGGAGGCAGGCAGGGAGGGGGACATGATTGGGTATTGGATGGGGGAGGGAGGACTGAAATCCCTGAGGACCAGCAGAAAGAATGGAAACATGCAACCTAGGAAGTAAGAGGTTAAGGGGACCCTCCAGAATGTACCAGAGACATGGGAGCTAAAAGACTCTCAGAAATCAAAGGGAGGGGCCTTAGATGAAATGCTCTACATTGGGGAGAGGGAACCTGTAGAGCTCGCCTCCAGCAGGAAGGCAGGGCATCAAGTAAGGGATGGTGTTGCCATCCCACAGTTAACATCTCTGACCCATAAATGTTCGTGTCTGAAAGAATTACAGGGATGGAAATGGAAAGGAGCCTGAGGAAAAGAAGGTCCAGCGACAGGCCCAAAGTGAAATGCCGGTGCCTTGTAAATGGCTATGGTAGAACTGGACATGACCCTAACACTCTCTGTCTTAACCACAATGCAAAGGGTAGTCCCACTGCAGGAAAAGGTTCCAATTTAAACAACAGTGTCATAAATAAGCTTTACAATTGATTTGTAGAGAAAGTAGGGGGCCAGGAGCAGTAAAAAAAAAAAAAAAGCTATAGATAAGTAATTAATAGGTCAAAAGTCAAACCCTAGCTTTCAGGGTCAAACATCCTGAATTACCAAATAGACAATGCTGATAAAATTCTACTTTTTCTTAAAAACAGTTTTGTTTCATTTATTCTATGTGTGAGTGTATGTGTATGTGTGTATATGAGTGTATACATATATGTGTGAGTGTGTGTATGTGTGTGGTGTGTATGAAAGTGCATGTATGAGGAGTGTGTGTATGTGTGTGAGTATGCATGTATGAATGAATGTATGCCTGTGTGAGTGAGTGTGTGAATGTTAGTGTGTGTGTGTGTATGTGAGTGAGAGTGAATGTGTGTATGTGTGTATGTACATGGGTGTTTAAGCATTATGACACATGTATGGAGGTGAGAAGACAACTGTGAAAGTCAGTTGTCTCCTTTTTTCTGTGTGAGTCCCAGGATTGAACTCGGGTCAGGTCTGGTGACATTACATAGTGATCCCATGTCACCACTTTCATATCCCCTCTTTTCAAAAAGATTCAAGGTGTGTGTAAAATGGCATTGTCAGAGTAGCACTGTGAGGTATTTTGGGGGTACAATTGGCTTAGAAAGCAATGTGGAGTCCTATGATAATTCTGTAGGAAAAGGCACTGGCCATACAAGCCTTGAGGCCTGAGTTCTATCCCCCCAGACCACATATAGTTAGAAGGACATAATTGAATCTACGGAGTTGTCTTCTGACTTCCACAGGCATGCTGGGATATGTTTGTGCCCACATATGCACACTGTATATGACACACACACACAGACACACACACAGACAAACACACACACACCACACACACAGAAATAATAATGATAATGAGAAAGAAAGGAAAAAGAAAGAAAGAGAGAGAAAGGGAAGAAGAAAGAAAGAAAGAAAATGTCCCATAAAGTCTTACTAACATAGCTGCGCAAGTATGAGCTGAACAAGGACGACACCAGCAGACTTGTCAATGTGGAGAGGGAGCCCACAAGGGCTCAGGCCTGCACAAAGCACCACAGGCAACCAAGGAACTCTGCGAGCAGCAGAAGTAGGCTTCCTCAGGGAAACACAGCAATTAGTTACCCGATACCAAATGGTCAGCCCAGAAAACAGCCACAAATGAAGAATATATACAGGCTGAGAAGGCTGTATTTATGTACTTAAAATATAGATGAATTTAAATATGTGTGACAACAATTAGTGAAAATAGAGGCCATGAATTTTAATGAGAAACAGGACAATTATATGGGAGGATTGGGAGAAAGGACCCGGAAGGAGGCAATGTTATAGTTATATTATAATCTTTTAAAAAAGAAGCAAAATGGATGAAATCAATTCAAGAGGTTGCAAGAAGCTTGTATTTTTTGACCTTCAAATGGTGGGTTTTTTTTTTTTTAGAATTTAATATAATTAACATTAAACAATATAAACAAACATTTACTAGAGGAAAGCCCTCTATGGTGTTATTCACAAAAATAAAAGAGAGAAAAAGACAAAAATAATTCATAAAGTATAAATGATGGTAACAAATTCTCACACAATAGAATATTATGGAATCATTCCATGTGATTTTGAAAATTATGATAGATGGCAGAATAAGATATTCATATTTTAATTCTCAAAAGAAGGCTATAGGATATGGTCTGAAAAATATCCACCGAGGTTCATGTTGTGAACTAACTCTCTCCCTCTCTCTCTCTCTGTCTTTCAAACACATATACACACTCCAAGTTAGGGAGAATCTGTCGAAAGTATTAAAGATGATGATAAAGAAGAACGATTCTGCTGAGATAATAGTCCGCATGTATGGATGTGGACCAGCCATCACATGCTGTGTGTGCTGGGTTAACCCGTTTAGGCATCTTATCTCCCCTGCCTCCTTTTACAGGACTGTGAGGGTGACAGTGGCCTACAATGCTTCTCTTTGGTGACAGAACTATGTTGTGCCCGTGTTACATAGACTTAAGGACAGTCAGAACAGGACAAGGGTTTCTAGAATAATAATACACCCAGCCACAGAGCCCCAGTCACTGACAAAACAATCTAGGCTTCACTTGTCATTTTGGACTGCTTGTGAGGATCCATGATTGAAGAAGGTTCTGGAAGGTTCTTCAGGGCATATGGAGGAGAAACAAGCAGGTAAGCCAGCTCCACTGTCACACTGGCTTCTGTAGTTTAGTTGATGAGCTTCTTCACTGAGGTATGGTCAAAAGGCCAAGAGAAGCTGAGGCAGGAGGGTGACATGTTTCAGGCCTGTCTGGGCTACAGACTCAGTTCAAGGGCAGCATGGGAAATTTAGACAATTTCTGTCTCAAAATCAAAAGGAAATGTGAGGCTAGTGAGATTGCTCAGTGAATAAACATGCCTATCCTGTAAAGACTGGCAGCCTGGTGGGTTTTATGGCTAAACTCACCATAATAGAAGAAAACTGGCACACACAAGTTATTTTCTGACTGCCCCACACATACTATGGTACGCACGCATACACACAATCAAATGATGATGATGATGACTAATGGTGACTTTTTGATTGTTTTGTTTTTTGAGATAGGGTTTTTCTGTGTAACAAGCCCTGGCTGTCATGGACTCTATTTGGAGATCAAGCTGGCCTTGAACTCACAGAGAACCACCTGCCTCTGCCTCCTTTGTGCCGAGATTAAAGGCTCGTACCGTCATGACGATGGGTTTTTAAAGTGAAAAGTGGGTTGCTAATTCAGCCCTTGGCCAGCTCGTATCAGGTCTTAGGTTCAATCCCAAGTACTGCAAGGAAATAATAATAATAATAATAATAATAAAAAAAAAAAAGACACCAGAAAGTACTTCAGGCTGGACTTGGATTGCTACAATAGCCTCCTGCTCTTTTCTCTATTTCCACCACTGCCCCCTGTTGTTTGTTCTCTGCATCACAATCCAAATATCCCAGAGCTCCTGGCTTCATCTTTTCATCTCACGGAACATGATGTCCAAACTCTTGTGACCAACTACCACTCACTGCACAATGGTCCTCCTTCACTCTGGGCCTCTAACTCAGTCATCTGACTCTCTTTTGGTCTCAGGGGTCCCTCTGGACTAGCTCTAGCCTTCCATTTCTCTGTACCTTTCAGCTACCCACCAGGTCCCCTGTTGTGTCCATCCACCTTACCCACATCTCTGTCCAATCACTCAAACAGACCTCCTCTGAAAATCCATCTCCAAAGTTACAGTTTCTCTTCTAGTCTATCTTTTGTTCCTTTCAGGTTTCATGCATCTACCAGTTTGCTGTTAAGCATGTATGCCTTGCTGATTCTACTTCTAATTTGTGATTGCTTATTTGTTGTGTGTGTGTATATATATATATATATATATATATATATATATATATATGAAGACACTTAGACACATAGCAGATGCATTCATTATAAAATGAAAACTCGTAAGCATTCCCTCAGGTAAACTGAGGCCGAGGACTACGATCTCATTTCTAATGTCACCAAGTGTGGCCCATTCTGAGTAGGTCTGGTTCTTCAATAAGATCACGATTTCTCCCTTTTGCCCCATTTTTGATACTGAGTACCCTGTCGTCCTTGTGTTTAGCACCAATTTAGAAAAAGAATTGGATTTCCAAGCTTCCGATTGCTTTTGCAGCAACGCGTCTGCCCTCTGTGCACTCCAGACATGCTATCTTCTTTTTATTTGGTGATAAGCAGGACACCTACTGATTATTGAGGCCACTACTACACCCTTGCCTGACAAATCACAGATGGCACTTGGGGAAGGTGACCAAAGCTGAAGATAATAGCCAGAGGCAGTACCACTCCGGGACAGGGAAGCTGGACACAGCATGAGGTACAAGGGTGTCACACAGGAGGGGTGCAACGGATGTGTGCAAACAAGGCTCCTTGCTGCAGAGATCAAGACTGAGCCTCCAAGCTTCAATAATGGCATGTATTTGCCACTTAAGCTCCCTTAATTGCTCCAGGCTTTTGTATTGTATTTCCCAAAAGGAAGGAAAATACACTGAAAGTTTAGTAAGGGAACATAAATATTTTCCTGTAAAACCTTTTAAAAATTCTATTTGCTCATTAATAAGAAAAAAAAAAAACAAAGATAACAGAATGCGATCAGAAGGACAAGGATAAAGGTGATTATGTCTCTGGTAGTTTGTTGATCCTCCCCACAGGCCCAACCTTCAATACCTGTTCCCAGTGGGTGGTGCTGTTTGGCCAGGTCTAGGAGGTGTGGCCTTGCTGGAGGAAGGAAGTTACTGGCGGTGGGCTCTGAGGTTTCAAAGCCTCATTGCATTCCCAGTTTGATCTCTTTGCTTTGTGCTTGTGAGCTCTCAGCTGCTGCTCCACCAGCTATGTCTGCAGCCTATGATCTACCATCATAGACTCTAGACCCCTGGAATGGTACCTCCAAATAAACTCTTCTATAAATTGTTTTGGCCATGGTGTTTTATTGCAGTGATAGTGACTGATATCATAGTAACTAACATAATGATCAAGAGACATCACGCCATCTTCAATTAATGACTTGCAAGGCACCCTGATGAGAATCTACAGGAGTATTTTTCCACTCTTGCTGAACCACAGGCCTCCCTTCTTTACCCCTAAGTCTGAAACCTTAGGGTCAGGCTCTTGTGAACATACCATGTGGCGCTCTGTCACACTACGCCCAGACACCTATGCTATGCATAGCTTCTCCTGCTGTTATGTCTATTTTAGTCCATAAGGAAAGTATTTATTAGACTGCCAACCTTGCCTAATGGACAGTAACTCTGGAGTAGTGGATCTCAACTTGTGGGTTCCGACCCCTTTGGCAAACCTCCATCTCCAAAACTATTTACATTACAATTCATAACAGTAGCAAATGTACAGTTATAAATGAGCAATAAAAATAATCTTTTGATTTAGAGGTCATTACAACATAAGGAACTGCAATTAAAGGGCCGCAGCATTAGGAAGGTTGAAAACTGTTGCTCCAGAGCCTGAGATGCAAGGCATCTTGGTAATGTCTCTGTATACTGAGAGCTTAAAGCCAGTATTTGTGAAGAACGAGCAGCTCAGACTGCTCCTATGTTTACCTATGCTCCTCAAGCTCCTGCTCTCAGAGGGTGCAAGGAAGTCATTCACTCACTTCTTCAACAATCACCTTCAGGCACTCAAGACAAACTGTCCCCCC
>JADRCC010163545.1:0-11953 GCA_019843855.1 Hylomyscus alleni
CCCCCCCCCACTGGATGTTTTTAGCTTTGTCTAAGATCAAGTGATCATAGATTTGCAGGTTCATTTCTGGGTCTTCAACTCTATTCCATTACTCTATTTGCTTGTCTCTGTACCAACACCATGAGGTTATTTTCTTTCTTTTTTTTTTTTTTTTATCACTTTTGCTCTATAGTACAGCTTGAGGTCTGGGATGGTGATTCCCCCAGAAGTTCTCTTTTTGTTGAGAATGGGTTTTGCAATCCTGGGTTTTATGTTATTACAAATGAATTTGAGAATTGCTCTTTTTAACTCTATGAAGAATTGAGTTGGTTTGTTGATGAATCCAGGGCTTGCTGTGGTGGAAGAACAGGGTTCTGATGATGCCAAAGTATATTGGCTCCTGTTGCTTATGTTCTTGCATTTTCCTCTCACCATCTGGTTGTCTCTGGTATTAGCTGGTCTGGGTGTCTCTGTCCTGTACCTGCCTCTTGTTTCCCTGGGTTACTATTGGACTCCTGGTAGGCTTGTGTCCCTGGCTGTAGCAGACTTCCTGTAAGGTCTTCAGACTATGGGGTCTTCAAAGTATCAGAAAAGGTGCTTATTTGTTGCCCTGGCTGCAGCAGATCTCCTGGGAGGACTTCAGACAGTGGTGTTTTCAAGGGAGCAGAGAAACTGAAACTCTCTGCTCTGGCAGAAGGTGCTGGCCAGAAGGGGAGTGGAATTCAGTTAGTAGGGGGGTAGGAGGATGGGGGAATGATGGGTCCTGAGTCCCCTTGGCTCTTCTGGATTTCCAGTGGGTGTGACTGTTAGGGAAGGTACCTTACCAGTTGCATGCAGCAGATCTCCTGTAGGCCTTGAGAATGTGGTGTCTTCAGAGGAGCAGACAAGGTTGTACTTTGTCCCAGCAGAAGGCACCAGCTTGAAGGGTAATATCCCACTCTTGTTACCAATTTCTGTTGTATTTACTTTTCTATTACTATGGTAAAACACCATATACAAGGCAAATTATACAAGGAAGTGTTAGTTTGTGCTTATTATTCCAGAGAAATAAGAGTCTGCTATGGCAGAGTAGAGGCTACAGATGGCAGGAATGGCAGCTGTAGCTGAAGCTGCACTGCAGCTGAGAGGTTACATCTTAAGACACAAGCCAAAGCAGAGGCAGCACACCAGGAATGTCATGAAAATTTGAAACTTTAAACCCTGCCCCAACTGATATACTTCTCCTAGCAAGGGTATACTTCTTTAACTTACCCAAACAGCATGACCAACTGGTAATCAAGTATTCCATTATCTGAGCCTATGGGAGACATTCTCTTTCAAATCACCTACTTCCATAGTATAAAATAATAAGAAAAGGAACATTCCCTTCACTACCTGGCTGCTGCTGCTGCTGGTGGTTCCTAACCTCAGGCTGTTTCTCCAGGACTGTACTCTGGCTTAGTTCTTCCCAGAAACCTGAAAACTGTTACAGATCTAATTTTCTGGATGCTGGCCTGGGAAATTCACCAGTTAGCAGCACAGCAGTGGGTAATGCAGCTCATTGGCCCTGAACCACCCAGAACTCCCATGCTTAGCCAGATCTGCTCATCTGTGAATCAGAACTATGAGCCTTGAATATTGAACATGGAGGAGACTCTAACAAATGATCTGGGACATCAATGAGAATTGCTTACTAGAATCCCCTGCCTGCTGAGGCCCTGACAAACCCAGCAGCCATGAGCCCCACCCTTTTCTATGCTCCATCTCCTGTCCACATCTCCACAACCAATTGCAGTTCTGGACACCACTCCCTGGCTCACAGCTCTCTCTGCCTCTCAGGAGTCCAGCTACCACCCAGAACAAGCAGGTGAGATCCCATACAACAATCACTTGCCCACTGAATCCTCAGCAAGCCCAGCTACACAGAGGTCTGCCCCATCCTTTCTGGCCTCCACCTTCTGGTTCACATCTTTACTTGCAATCTTTGATCTGCACTCCATCCCCTAGACCACAGCTCTGCCTGCCTCCTGGGAATCCTGCTGCCACTGGGACAACCAGTCCTAGAGTGATGCTCCTAATCAGGCCTAACACATCAGATAGCACAAGAGACAACCAGATGGCTAAAAGCAGTGCAAGAACACAATGAACAAAAGCTAATGAAATATGATGTCACCAGAACCCAGCTATTCTATGACAGCAAGCCTTGGATATCCTAACACAGCTGAAGAGCAAGACAGAGGCCTTAAATCCCATCTTATAACAATGATAGAGGCCTTTAAAGAGGAAAAAGCAAATCCCTTAAAGAAATACAGGAAAGTGCAATCAAACAGGTAAGGTTTTTATAGAGGAAACAAATATGAAGAAATACAGGAAAACACAGTCAAACAGATGAAGGAAATGAATAAAACCATTCAAAACTTGAAAATGGATGTAGAAGAAATAAAGAAAACACAAACAAAGGCAAACATGGAATTGAAAAACCTAGGAAAAGAATAGGAACTACAGATCCTAACATCACCAATAGAATACAAGAGAGAGAAGAGAGAATTTAAGGCATAGAAAATACAGCAGAAGAAATTAATACATCTGTCAAAGCACAAGCCAAATCTAAATGTTTCTAACACAACACATCTAGGAACTTTGGGGCACTATGAAAAGAGAAAACCCAAGAATAAAGAAATAGAAGGAGAAGAACCCCAGTTCAAAGCCCAGCAAATATCTTCAACAAAATCATAGAAGAAAATTTCCCTAACCTAAAGAAGGAGAGGACAAAAAACTTACAAGAAGTTTACTTCACACCAAATAGATTGGATCAGAAAAGAAAATCCTCCCTCCTCATAATTATCAAAACACTAAATGTACAGGAGAAAGAATATTAAAAGCTATAAAGAAAAAAAGGCCAAGTAACATAAAGAAGCAGACCTATCAGAATTATACCAGACTTCTCAACAGAGACTCTAAAACATAGAAGATCCTGGACAGAAGACAAGGAGACCTAAAGTAGATAAAAGATGTCAGCCCAGACTACTATACCCAGGAAAACTTTCAGTTATCAGAGATGGAGAAACCAAGATATTCCATGACAAAACCAAATTTAAACAATATCTTTCTACCAATCCACCCCTGCAGAGGACACTAGAAGCAATACTCCAAGAGAGGGTAGCTACATCCAAGAAAACACAAGAAATTAATAATCTCAGAGAAAACTCAAAAGAGGACACACACACACACACAGTAGAATCTCTAACAACAAAAAAACAGGAGCTAACAACCATTGGCCATTAATATCTCTCAATGTTGATGGACTCAATGCAACAATATAAAAACACAGACTAGTAGAGTGAATGCCTAAGCAGGATCTATCATTCTGCTGCATACATGAAATACACCTCAGCAACAAAGATAGTCATTGTGTCAGAGTAAAGGGCTAGACAAAGGTTTTCCAAGCAAAAGGACCTAAGAAACAAGCTGGAGTAGTCATTCCATATAATAAAATAGACATTTAACCAAAACTATTCAACTGAGATGGGGTAGTACATTTTATACTCATCAATGGGAAATTCTACCAAGATGATGTCTGGATTCTGAACATCTATGCCCCAAATGCAAGTGTACCTACATTGATAAAAGAAACATTACTTAAGTATACAATGACCCCCTCTCATTATTAGCATACCTCACTCTCAATGAAGGACAGGTCATTGAAACAGAAACTGAACAGAGAAATAATGAATCTAACAGATGCTATGAACCAAATGAACTTAAAAGATATCTTCAGAACCTTTCATCTAAACACAAAAGAATATACCTTCTTCTCAGTTCCTAATGGAGCCTTCTCCAAAGTTGACCATATATCTCATCACAAAGCAAGCCTCAACAGATACAAAAATGGAAATAACCCTTTGCAGAGGTTCCCAAGAGTCAATGGGGGGTGACTTTAGCTGTGATTCAATATACTAGGGATATGGAAACTAAAGAGGCCATATCCTATAGCCAGACAGGAACCCCAGTTCAGAGATGGAGAGACCAACCTACCCATAAACTTTTCAAATAAGAATTTATCCTGTCTATAAGAAATGCAGGCATGGGGGATGAAGAAGAGACTAAGGGAATGTCAATCAATAACCAGCCCAACCTGAGACCTATCTCATGAAAAAGCCCAACTCTCTAACACTATTAATGGTACTCTCTTATGCTTGCAGACAGGAGCATGTTTTTTTCTGAGAGGCTATACTCAGCAGCTGACTCTGACAGATACAAACACCCACATCAACAGTGGATGGAGTTTGAGAACTCTTATGGAAGAATAAGAGGAAGAATTTTGGGCCCTGAAGAGGATATGAATTCCACAGGAAGACCAACAGAGTCAAATAACTTGGACCCTTAGGGTTCTGAGAGTCTGAACCACCAAACAAAGAACCAACATGGGCTAGACCTAGGCCTCCCTGTTCATATGTAGCAGATATGCAGCTTGGCCTTTATGTGGTCCCAAACAACTGGAACAGGGGCTATTCCAAAAGCTGTTGGATGTATGTGGCATTTGTTGCTTAGCACCTCCTAAATCTGTATTTTGTCTTTTATTCCTGGGCTTGGTGGTGGCCATGGCTGGGAGCACAGAGAGGCCTTGTATGGGAGATTAGATGGCTGCTCTCTAGGTGAAGGCCTGCTCCATGGCTCTCCATGGCAGATCCTGATGTAAAGAGGCAGTCCATAATTTTAAGGCATTTATTGTCATGGCAGAAAGTAGATGAGGAAAACCATACTTCTCAGGGTGGTCCTAAGATTAAATACCTTTTGCAGGGATGAGTGTCTGGGAAGGTAAGATTATTGGATAAGCCCTCCAGGCCTTTAGATACCTCATTAAAATGGAGATCTGTCTTGAACCTAGGTGACCACAGGTCATGTCTTCTGCATGTGGAGGGGCTTGAAGCATTGCTTTTATGTGACTGATGGCCACAAATCTATGAGGGGGGGACTGCAGCTAGTGACAGGGGCCTGGTACCTGGGAATGAGGTGAAGTGCTTACCATTTTTTCAGAGTTTCCAGGACTTCAAGCCTTAGCTCAACCAGAGACCAAAGCTACCTTTCACTGTCCCCAAGACCCCTAAAACTACACTCCACAGAGCTAAACAGAATTATCAATAGAGGAATCTTGAATGCCAAGAAGTACTTAAAGAAATGTTCAAAGTCCTTAGTTATCAGGGAAATGCAAATCAAAACAACTCTGAGGTTCTATCTTACACAGGTCAGAATGGTTAAGAACAAAAACAAAAGTAATAGCACATGCTGGTGAGGTTGTGGAGCAAGGAGTACATTTCTCCATTGATGGTGGGTATGAAAACTTGTACAACTACCTTCGAAATCAATTTGGCAGTTTCTCAGAAAACTGGGAATAGTTCTACCTCAACACCGAGATATACCACTGCTGGGCATATACCCAATAGATGCTCTACCATCCCACAAAGACACTAGCTCAACTATGTTCATAGTAGCCTTATTTGTGCTAAAAACAACCTGATATCCTTCAACTGAAGAATGGATAAAGAAAATGTTGTACATCCACACAATGGAATACTATTTAACTATTAAAAACAAAGACATCATGAATTTTGCAGGCAAATGGATGGAACTTGAGAATATCATCCTGAGTGGGGTATCCCAGCTCAAACAGTACATGTACAGTATATATTCACTTATAACTGGATTATTAGCTATAAAATACAGGATGCTCATTCTATACTCCACAGACCCAAAGATGATGGATAGGAAGGAGTGCACAAACAAGAATGCATGAGTCTCACTTGGAAGGAGGAATGGAATGGTTGTAGAAGGCAGATGGAGGAAGGAAACTGGGTGGAAGAGGGGATCATAGAGGGGAAGTAGGAAGTTGTCTGGTTACGGCAGTGTGCAGGGAGGATGGCCATCAGAATGAATGGAAATCTTCTACTAAAGGTCGAGGTATATAGGCAGCATCTCCAGGAAGAAACACAGAGCTGGTATAAGTGAGGCAAAAAAGAATTAATGGAGGTGTCCTTAGTTGTGACTCACAGCATTGGGATATGGAGCCTGGGGAGGAAAGCCAATTGATCAATAGGGACAACAACCCACCAATAAAACTTTCTACTTTCTACTTATCCTGTCTATGGGAAGTGGAGGGATTGGGGATAGAGCAGAGACTGAGGGAATAGCCAACCAATAACCAGCTCAACTTGAGACCCATTACATAGTCAAGTACCAATCCATTACTATTAATGATGCTTTGTTATGCTTGTAGACAAGAATCTAGCATGGCTGTCCTCTGAGAAACTCCACCCAGAAACTGACTTACAAAAATGCAGACACCCACAGCCAAGCAATGGATGAAGCTTCGAGACTCTCATAGAAGAATTGGAGGAAGGACTATATTCCTTAATGGGATTGGAGCTCCACATGAAGACAAAGAAAGTCAACTAACCTGGACCCTTGGGACTCTCAGAGACTGAATCACCAACCAAAGAACATATGCAGGCTAGACTCAGGCCTCCAAGCTCACACATGGCAGATATGCAGCTTGGACTTTATATTGGTCCCAAACAATTGGAGCAGGTGCTATCCCAAAAGCTGTTGCTTGTATGTGGACTATGTTCTACTAGCTGGCCTGCCTTGTGGGACTTGTAGTGCCACAGTTGGGCAATACCCAGAGGAGCCCCCACCCATTCAGAGGAGAAGGGGACGGCTATGAAAGAAGTATCGTAGAAGGGGACAGTGAGTGAATAAGTAAAATGTTAAAAAGGAAATAATATATAAATGAATTAAGTAATACAAGCAATACATAATTTAGATATGTATGCTGTATTATACATTTATAAGTGTTTGGATTTATGTACCTTTAAAACTGTATTAATAAGATTAAACAAAACACTCATTAATTTTTAGCCTTAAATAGTAGACAACTGTCAGTGTTGTTGATGCTCCATTGGTCTCTCCAAAGTGGTAGCATATCATATCTTGAAGTTAACCAGTTTCTTAACTATTTTAACTATTTTCTTGAGAGTTTTAAAAATTATTTTATTTATTTACATTCTAAATGTTTCCTCCTCCCAGTCCCCCTCTCAGTTACTTACCTCTTTCCTCTCCCCTTTGTCTCTGAGAGAGTTCTCCTCCTTTTACCTTACCCCCACCCCCACCCGCAGACACCCCCTTCCCTGCAGCATTGAGTTTCTATAGGATTAGGCACATCCTCTTCCATTGAGACCAGAAAGGGCAGTCCTCTCCAACATGTGTGCTTGGGATCTTGGACTAGCCTGTGTATGCTCTTTGGTTGGTAGCTTAGTCTCTGGGAGCTCCCAGGTGTCTGGGTTAGTTGACACTGTTAGTCTTCCTATGGGGTTGCCATCCACATCAACTCTTTTAGTCTTTCCCCTATCTCAATATCTGCAACTGTCTCTGTCAGCTGGTAGTAGAGGCTCTCTCTGCATGGATTGTGGATTGTTAAAGTTTACCTGCCTAGTGTTTTGTTTGTTTTTATAAGAGAAATGACTATATTTATTCTTCTTACACTTTCCTTTAGTTGTGTACAATTGGTTCTGAAAAAAATATTCTCCACATTTCATACTAGACTGTAAGATAAGAACACACTTATCTTTGTTTTCATTGTGTTGTGGTTTGAATGAGAATAGCTCCTCTATGTTCATATATTTGAATAATTGTTCCCTAGTTGGTGGAACTATTTAGGAAGGACTAAGAGGTATGGTCTTGTTCAAGGCATTCTGTCACTGAGGGTGGGATTTGAGGTTTCAAGATTACAGCATTTCCAGTGTTTCTCTCTGTTTTTTGCTTGTCAATCAGGTATATAAGCTCTCAGCTAATGCTCCAGTGCCATGCCTGCCTGCCTCCATGCTCCTCACCATAATGGTCACGGAGTTTATGTGCCTGAAACTGTAAGCACCAAATGAACTTTCTTTTGTAAGTTGATTTGGTCATGGTATTTTTATCATAGCAATAGAAAAGTAATAAGACACTAAATTATTTCTATTAAAAGCTAAATTATTTCTTTAAACAATGATACTATAAGCATTCCTGTATGTATACTTAGAGTATACATGCAGGAGATCCTGAAACCTGTATACTCAGAGAGTTGTGGATTACTAAGCACATGTATGCTCAGTTTAGCTACACCTGCTAAGTGTTTCTGCAAGATATATATATATATATATATATATATATATATATATATATATAGTTTTTTTTTGTACTGTAAGCAGCAATTTTACTGTTCTTGATATATTCATATACAATTTATCATTTACTATGCACACATTTTATATAAGATATTTTCCAAAGGCAGAGCCAATAAAGAATGGAAAAACTCCAATCAGACTCCTTATCTCTCTGTCGTACATAATTTTTTTTACACATAATCTCACAACCATGATAAAAGTAGGAAGCAGCCTACCATTGAGGAGTTTTAAGACTAAACTTTTTGACAAATATGCCAGATGCATGTTTAGAAACAGGTGGATAGGTCTTTCTATGGAGCTAACATGTTATTCGGTAGGAATGTGCAAAAGGCAAAAGCCAGAGCAACTGGTAAGACTCCTAAACTAAAAGCAAATCTCCTGGGTCTTATCATCTGAGTAGAAGATGTGAGAGCCAAACTCCAACTTCTATAACAGTCTCTGATATTTTTTGACATTCTTTATTGATTGTGGGAAAAGTTCTTATGGCACTAATTAGAAACTCTATTTACCTAAACATTTGTAGGGTTTAGGACCAGTGCTAACTAATGATAAAGTGAAACTTTAGGAAATTGAGAGGCAAAAACATTTAAGGAGTAGATGTAGTTTCTAACACTGAAATAGTAAACAAAATGAGACTCAATGCTATTTCAATATCAAAGGAAACTAATCTAACTCCATATTTACTGTGATCTATGTGGTATTCAAAGTTTGCACCTTCAGCATTTAGTTTCATAACAACTTTGTTTTATTGATGGCATTACAATTCTAAAATGGAACAAATAGGAGTACGAAAGATTTAACCTTATGACAAAAATAAAAGTACATAATCCATAAGCGTGAGAGGCAGATTTATGTCAGAATTCAGGGACAGAGCTGATTCTGCAAAACTTATATTAATAGAAACCAGTTTTAAAGGTGTATGTTTAGCTGCATGATATTCAAGACATAAAATAATAAAACTAGTAAAAATAATCAGTGTTTTCTAATGCAGTAGTATAGAGGGAGGAAGACATGAATAAGTTGAGTAAAATGGACTTTAGGGAAGAAAATACATTCTATATGATAAAGTAACTGCAATTTTCAAACCAGATTTAATAGTAAACAAAAACCAAAATAATAGCAAAAAACCAAAACAACTCTGCAGAATACAAGATTGAATACTAGGCAATTTTTAGTAAATGATTATTAACCAATATTAGTTCAAATAGAATAGATGTAACACACCAATACAAACAATCATAGTGGTATTTTAGTTGTGTTCTATTGCTGTGAAGAGACACCTTGACCAAAGAAAATCTTATGAATGAAATATCTAACTAGAACCTTACTTACAATTTTAGGGAGTTAGTACATGGTCACAGTATCATGTAGCTGAGAGGTATGTCTTTATAACAGTAGCTGACAGCTTTACATCTGATATGGGGGGAGGGAGGGAGGGAGGGAGGGAGAGAGAGAGAGAGAGAGAGAGAGAGAGAGAGAGAGAGAGAGAGAGACAGAGACAGAGACAGAGACAGAGACAGAGACTGGACCTGGCACTGGCTTCTGAAACTTCAGAGCCCATTTCTAGTGACATAATAACCTTCAACAAAGCCATAGCTTATAATCCCTCCCTAATAGTTTTACAAACTCATGACTAATTGCTTAAATATATGAGCCCATGTGGCCTAATTTCATCAGACTTTCACAAGAGAGAAATGGCATGTATGTTATAAGTTAAAAGGTTATAAGAACTTGGTGTAAATTTTCAGAAATTTGAAACTACTCTAAAATAATCATAATTTTTGAAATCTATACTAGTTGAAAACTCTGCAGAGTGTCTGAGAGTTCTTATTATGTCATTTTTTAGTTATACTTTATAAATATAAAATATCTATTTCTCTTTTACAAAAACAATGGATGGCTAATTACTGCTTGTTTATCTTTACAATAGTCTTGTTTAATAAAGTAATGCACCTATTAACTATTTGTTATAGAGTTGTCTGGCTTTCTTTCATCCATATTTCTTGTACTATTAGTATAGATGTGGGCATGGGCAAGGTTGTTTCTGGTAAGAAGAAACTGTCATTTTCTGGGTGTGATAAGTTTTTATTTTTAATCTACAAAGAAGTATGTGAATCCCTTAGCACTGTAGGAGACAATGAAGCTTGGTTTCTGCATTTCTACACTGCCAAAAGCTACCATCTCACAAGGATATGTTGGTCCATTAGAGAACCCATAATTTCTATTGTTATTTTCAGAGTAGTATGTGAAATCTATATTTATATTTTTGAGTTGATGTTTGTTTGTTACCTATTGTGTTGTAGACTTTATCCTACATTTCATGTAGTATGCAAATCCATCTTTTTTTCATTTTTTATATTGCAAGTGTCTCTCACTATTGAAAAGTTATAAGGACCACAGGATCAGGAAAAGTGCAGTGAAATCCTGTTTTCTATACATGACAGAGTTGTCATACTCACAAGACAGAGTTGATATACTCATAAATGCATAGAAGCTATGACTACTGAATAAGACCTACAGAAGATCAAAATTCAAGAACTAAGGTGGGAGGGGCTACCAAGGCCACACTTGAGATGAGGAGTTAATGGAAGCTGATGGCTGTGGAGGAGTGAGAATTCTTTCTGATATTGCCAAAGGTCCAGTGAATGGTCCCATATCCATGCATGTATGGATAGCATTAATCAGATTTATCAGGTTATTAAAATATAATAGAACAAAAAAGTTGGAAGACATTTGTTTTTGGGGAGATATGAAAGGACTTAGGAAAACAATGTATATGAATGGTCCTATTTCAGTATACATAAATGTATGAAATTCTCAAAGTATAAATTTAAAAACTAAATAATAGAAACCATTTACCAATATCTTTAAAAACACATTTATAGACAGATGCCAGTTACCAAAGTTAAATCACAATTAGATAAATGATCTAAACAGCCCCATATCCCCTAAAGAAAGAGAAATAGTCATTAAAAGTCTCCCAACCAAAAAAAAAAAAAAAACAAAAAACCAAACCAAACCAAAACAAAACAAAACAACCCAGGACCAGATGGATTTAGTGCAGAAAGAATTATATCAGACCCTAAAAGAAGAACTAATACCAATATTCTTCAAACTAATCCTCAAAATAGAAACAGAAGAACATGACCCAATTCATTTTATGAAACCACAGTTATTCTGATACCAAAACCACAAAAGACCCAACAAAGAAAGAGAACTTCAGACCAATTTCCCTTGTGAATATCAATGCAAAATACTCAATAAAATTCTCTCAAAGCAAATCTGAGAACACATCAAAACAACTGTCCATCATGATCAAGTAGGCTTCATCACAGGGATGCAGGGATGGTTCAATATACAGCAATCCATAAATATAATCCACTATATAAACAAACTCAAAGAAAAAAAAAAAAATTATAATTCAATAGATGCTGAGAAAGCACTTGACAAAATCCAACATCCCTTCTTGTTAAAAATCTTGGAAAGATCAGGAATTCAAGGTCTATACCTAAACATGGTAAAAGCAATATACAGCAAACCAGTAGTAGCTAACATCCAACTAAATGGAGAGAAACTAGAAGCAATCCCACTAAAATCAGAGACTAGATAAGACTGACCATTCTCTCCCTATCTATTAAATATAGTACTTGAAGTTCTAGCTTGAGCAATGAGACAACAAAAGGAGGTCAAAAGGGTAGAAATTGGAAAGCAAGAAGTCAAAATATCATGATTTGCAGATGATATGATAGTATACTTTAGTGACCTCAAAAATTCCA
>JADRCC010163555.1:0-16396 GCA_019843855.1 Hylomyscus alleni
CCCCCCCCCAAAACCTGGGCTGGAGAGATGACTCAGTGGTTAAAAGCACTCTACTGCTCTTCCAGAGGTCATGAGTTCAAATCTCAGCAACCACAGGGTGGCTTACAACCATCTGTAATGAGGTCTGATGCCCTCTTCTGGTGTGTCTGAAGAGAGCGACAGTGTACTTATATGTACAGTTTACTTATACGTAATAAATGAACAAATTATTTTTAAAATAAAGAAAGGAAGGAAGGAAGGAAGGAAGAAACCTCAAGTCCCACCCCAGTGACACACTTCCATCAAGGCCACATCTACTCCAACAAAACCACACACCTCCTAATCCTTTCAAACAGTGCTACTCCCTGATGGCTGAGCATTCAAGTATATTAGCCTGTGAGGACCTCTATTCAAACTGCTCCCATACTCTCTCCTACAGCGAAGGCTGGCTTTTAACTTACTATGTCAACCAGGGCAACCCTTAACTTCTGTTTGCTCTGCACCCGCCTCCCAGAGACGAGGGTTACAGGTTTGTGGCGGCAAGTCTGGCTCCTTGGCGACATTACCTGGCTTCAAAGCTTTAATTAATTTGGGCTCTTTTGTTTGATTGTTTGTTTGTTTAGTTTGGTTTTGTTTTTCCAGATAGAGTTTCTCTGTGTAGCCCTGGCTGTTCTGGAACTCACTCTGTAGACCAGGCTGGCCTCAGACTCAGATATCAGTGTGCTTCTGCCTCCCGAATGATGGGATTAAAGGCATGTGCCACCACTTCCCAGCTTAATTTTGACTCTTTTGCTATGTAGCCTTGACTGACCTTGAACTTGTGCTGATCACTGTCTTTATCTCTCAAGGGCCAGGACCACAGGCTTGCAGCATCACTGGCTTTCATATCAATGTGGTTCATCAGTCTCCATCCCAGACCTTACTTCTTGTGTTGTGTGTATGCATGTGTGTGTATGTGTGGGCATTGTGTATATGTGTGTGTTATGTATATGTGTGTTGTGTGTGTTTTATGGATGCATATCTTTTGTGTATTATGTGTTTTGTGTGTGTGTATGTGCTCTGTATATGTATGCACCACAGCACATACATAGAAGTCAAAAGATATCCTCCAGCATTGATCTTCACCTTACAAACCTTGTTTGAGACAGCGTCTCTTATTGCTCACTGCTACAAGGCTTTTAGGGAGTCCCCCGTCTCTGTCTCCTCTCTTGTCATAGGAGTGCAGGGATCACATGCAAGTTTGATTCTTTGTCTGGCTTTCTGGCAGCTCTGGGGACCTGAACTCTGATTTGAACTCAGACTCCCAGCGAGTGCTCTCCCACTGAGGTATCTTTCCAGGCCAGCATTCCTTGTTCTCTTTTTCCTGTCATCTTGCCAGCTCATAGGAAAAAAATAATAAAATAAAATAATTTTTAAAGACTCTATTTCAAAAATATATCCAAAGTCTAACCCTTCTCCATCACTTTCTCTGGTTCAAGTTATGGCCACATTTTACCTAGATTATCGGAGTTCTCCCCCATTTACCTCCTGTTCCCACTGTGCCCCACTACAGTCTGTCACCTCAGTCCTCACAGGGAAAGTTCAGAAATATAAGTCATGCCTTGACAACGCTCTGCTCCAAAGTCTCCACTGGCCCCTGATTTTCACAACCGATATTCACTAAAATAGTTACATAATATTACATTTAAAAATATTTATGGTGATCATTCTCTGAGCCCAGAACTGTTCTGAGAACTTACAATACCTCAGTGAAGAGAACAGTGAAGAGTCTTTATCCTTTGTAGGGAGATGGCAGGGTGACAGCTAAGTCATGTCCTGTAGACAAATACATTCTCCTGTAAGCTAGAGGAAGGTGAGTGGTAACTGAGATAACAGAGAGTGGTTAGGAAGAAAGAAACCAGAACACAGGCCTGTAATCCAGCTACTCAGGAAGCTCAGGCAAGATGATCTTGAGTTCATGATCCTCCATAAGCTACAGAATGAGTTCAAGACCAGCCTGGGTAACTTAAGGAGACGCTGTCTCAAAATGTCAGAGAGGATTCGGAGTATAGCTTAGTGTTAGAGTTTCTGGAACCTTTTGTTTAATCCCTAGTACCACATAAAAGCAGAAAAGATGGGATAGAGGGAAAGAGGGAGGGAGAGGAGAAGGGGGAGGGAAGGAGGAGGGGAGGGGAGGGGAGAAAGAGGGAGAGGGAAAGAGAGGAAAGAGACTGTACCAGGCAAAGTGTCTCAGAATTGTAAACCCTGTGGCCACTGGAAGGTGTGGGCAGGAGACCCAAAGGCAGCCTTTGCTACAGAAGGATTTAGACACTAGGCTAGATGGCTCAAGTCGGTCATTCCAGCATTCAAGAGGCTGACACAAAGGATGTTTGAGTTTGAGGCCAGCATGGCTATATAGCAGATCTGCCTCAAAAAAAGAAAGAAAATGGTGGACCTTGAAAAAGAAGCCAGCTAGGCAGGACGGTGCATGCCTTTAATCCCAACCCTTGGGAGGCAGAGGCAAGAGGATCTCTGTGAGTTTGAAGCCAGCCTGATCTAGGTTGTGAGTGTAGGGACTACACAAAAAGATCCTGTCTCAGAAAAACCACCACTACCATCCCCAAAAAAATAAAAAAGTGAAGTTTCAGAAGGCTAGAAGGAAAGATTGAAGACTTCCTGAGGGATGGAGCTCAGGCAGAGCAAAAAGTCAAGGTCAAAGCCTCTATGTCATGCTGCACAACCAGAAAGATGGAGGAATGAAAATCGGGACTGAAGGGAGAGACATGGGTAGAGATGTATTGATGAGTAGGGTGGTAGCCATTAAAAAATTTCAAAGCGCCGGGCAGTGGTGGCGCACGCCTTTAATCCCAGCACTTGGGAGGCAGAGGCAGGCAGATTTCTGAGTTTGAGGCCAGCATGGTCTACAGAGTGAGCTCCAGGACAGCCAGGGCTACACAGAGAAACCCTGTCTCGAAAAAAAAAAAAATTCAAAGCACAAGAATGACACCATCTAAAACACACACACGTGAACACATGCATGTGCACACACACGAGCCCACGAGCACATATGTGCACATACACACATGAGCACACACATCCTGTCTTGCTTTAGAGAGAGGCTTGCTGCACAGATCAGGAAGGAGCTCAATCATCCTGCCTCTTTTGGCATTAGAGACATATTCTACCGCATCTAGAGTTTTTCAGTTATGGGGTTTTTTTTTTTTTTTTTTTTTTTTTGCTTGTTTGTGTGTCTGTTTGTTCTTTTTTGAGATGGAGCCTCCTCATTGTGTTGCACAGACTGGGCCAAGTGATCCTCAGCCTCCTGAGTAGCTGGGACTCTCAGAGCATATAATCATACAGCTTAAATTACACATTTAACTTTTGTCTTTACCTGTAGGTCATATATCTGAGGTCTTGAATCTAAAATATATATGAACTGTCCTCACCATACCAACCTGAGCAAAGATCCAGGCATGGTAGTAGAATTTGCAGTTATAATCCCAACACTGGGAAGGCAGAGGCAGTAGAATCCCCGGGGCTTGATGGCCAGCCAGCCTAGCCTACTTTGTGAGGATCAGCCTAGTTTGTGGGGAAGCAATAGACTCTGAGGAGCACACCTGTGGCTGACTTCCGGCTACTACGTACAATGCACACTCACAAGAACACTCACCCACATGTGTGCATGCCTACACATAAATAACACAGACACACAAATGTAGCTCCAGTAAGCCTCTGGATCCCATCCATCCTGCACACATACAGAACACATACAAAAACCACTGCACACAAAAACAGGAATGGGAGAGCTCAGAAACGGGAAAGGTCTCTTTGGGTGCCCCATTGCCCTTAAGGAAGGGACATCCACAGTGAGAAGCTGGCAATGGTTTGGACCAGGGTGACCATGCAGATTGGGAAATGTGATTGGATGGTGGATACATTTTTGAAGGACGGTCCCTTGGGATTTCCTGATGAATCAGAACAAAAGACAGGTGTTGGGGCAGTAGCATATTTTAACCTGAGCATGTAGAAGGCTGTAGCTGCTGTTCCCTGAGGGAAAGAGGACAGAGAGAAGCTGCTAGGAGGGAGGAGGGAGGTCAGATAGTGACACAGTAACTGAGGTTCCAATCTAGATCCAGTTTCTCAGGGGAGGGGAGGTCTCCCTTCTGACCTTGGTTTACTGAGAATTATCAAAGAGTGTTGAAGGGCCAGCAAAATGGCTCAGTGGGTAGAGGGGCTTGCTGCCAAAGCCTGATGATTCCTGGGACCCACACAGTGGAAGGACAAGGCCCACTCCCACCAGTGTCCTCTCTGTTCCCCACATGCACACCATTGCACACCTGTAAATGCACACACACACACACACTGGATGTAATAAAAAGTTGAAACAAAAAAAAAGAATGCCTTTAATCCCAGTCCTCAGGAGGCAGAGGCTGGTGGATCTCTGAGTTTGAAGTCAGCCTGGTCTGCAGAGTGAGTTCCAGGACAGCCAGGGCTACACAGAGAAATCCTGTCTGGAAAAACTAAAACTAAACATAAGTGTCTAAGAGCCAGGTGTTCTGGTGCAAGCCTACAATCCCAATACTCAGGAGCTGGTAGCAGCAAGATCAGGAGCTCAAGCTTACCCTCAGCTATAAAAGGGACATCAGAGCCAGCACGGACCAAACAAGGCCCTGCCTCAGGAAACTAAACCAAGAGCAACTATCAAAACAAATGCTGGGTTTCTCGTAGCTCTCCCGAACTTGAGCTGATCCCTGCGTTTTCTCCTCAGTTTACCATGAGCCTCACTGGGAGACTTCTCATCGCAACCTGCATCTTATTCATGGGATAAAGCTTTCTTGCTTTTTTTTGTTTTGTTTTTCCAGTCAAGGTTTCTCTGTATAGCTCTGACTGTCCTAGAACTCACTCTGTAGACTGGGCTGGCCTCAAACTCAGAAATCCACCTGCCTCTGCCCCCCAAGTGCTGGGATTAAAGGCGTGCGCCACCACTGCCCAACAGGATAAAGCCTTATTATATAACTGTAATTTGATTGTGAGTTTGTCTTTCTGTTGCTATCATTTTAATATACTGTTGGGTCTGGTTTGTTAATATTTATTTAGGACTTCTGCCTCCGTTCTTGTAGAGAAGCCTGGCCTGTAATTTCCTCTGTTCAAATTGCTCGTCTCACCAACTAACAGCAGTTGCTTTCCCTGGAGATTTTTTTTTTTTAGATTTATTTACTATTATACTTAAGTACACTGTAGCTGTCTTCAGACACACCAGAAGAGGACATCAGATCTCATTACAGGTGGTGTGAGCCACCATGTGGTTGCTGGGATTTGAACTCAGGACCTTCAGAAAAGCAGTCAATGCTCTTAACCACTGAGCCATCTCACCAGCCCTGTGATAGTTTTTATATGATACAATGTAATGTTCTCCTGAATATCCAGTAATGCCTACCCTGAAAACATATGCCCCATATTTGGTTTTGGGTTGTTACTGTAGATATCATATCTTACAGAGTGGAGCATAACTAATGAATGAGATACGCTGATGGTTATAAATGCATACGTGTATTAAGTCACTTTTTCAAAGTTGCTGTGTTTGCTTTGTTTGTGGCAGTGCTGGGATGAAAGCCACAGTCTTGCGCCTGCTTAGCAAGTGCTCTGTCACTGAGCTACATGCCCAGTCTCCCATCATCTCTTTTTAAAAGTGTTGTTGGGTCACGGGCTCTACAGACAAACTCAGCAGTCAAGGCGACTGTCACGGAAGCCTGGGTCAGCTCCATCCAGCCACACAAAGACAGAAGGAATAAGCAACTCCATCAAGTTGTCCTCTGACCTCTACACATGGGGCGTGTGCTCATATACACACAATACAGAAAATCACATTAAACTACTGTTACAGAAGTGTTCCCCTGATATCTCTAGCACCTCTATTTTATCTGCTGTTGTATTGTTTACCATTGTGTTTTTTATTTTTTTTCTAATGGTCCAAACCATTTCTCAGTCTTACTAGAGGGTTTTTCTTTCTTTCTTTCTTTTTTTTTTTTTCAAGACAGGGTTTCTCTGTGTAGCCCTGGCTGTCCTGGAACTCACTCTGTAGACCAGGCTGGCCTCGAACTCAGAAATCCACCTGCCTCTGCCTCCCAAGTGCTGGGATTAAAGGCGTGCGCCACCACCGCCCGGCTACTAGAGGGTTTTTCTATCTTATTTTTCTTGTTATAAAACAAAAACAAAATTTTTTTATTGTCTTTATTGGCTCTTTATCTTCAGTTTTATTAATTCTTGCTTAATTTTTAATAACTCTGTCAATATATAGGCCTATACACTCTAACTAAGAGAAAAAGTAAGGCTGAGGAGATACCTCAGTGGGTAAGGGCACGTGACCTGCAATCGTGGGGAGCCAAGTTCAAATCTCCATCCTTAGGTAAGAAGTTGACTGCATGTGCCATGTGTAGCCTCACAACTGAATGGCTGCCGACCTAGATCAGAAAGAGGTGGTTCCAAATAGACATTTCCTCAGACAAGATACAAAAATGAGCAAGTAGGCTATAAAAAGACAAGAATACCAGTTGTCATAGAAATGCAAATAAAAATCTCAGAGAGCTAATACTTCCCAATCCTTAGGATGACCACACTCAAACAGTGAAACAAAGGTTGATAGGGCAAGAGAGACGGGAACTTTCGTACTTCGTTGGTGGGAAGGGGAACGGTACAGCCTCTGTGGAACACAGTCTGCTGAAGTTTCTCAGAAGGTTTAGCCTGAATGTGGTGGCCCATGCCTGTGGCCCCAGCACCTGGGATTTCAGTAACACAGCAAGTTTAAGTCCTGTACTACAAGAGACCCTGTCTTAGAAAAAAAGTTAAGTATTGAATTTCTATGTAACCTACAAATTCCACTCCCAGGAATATAACAAGGAAAGCGAAAACATATGCTTCCCCAACCTTTGTGCATGAATATGTTTAGCTATGTTATCTACGATGTCCCAAAAGTCTAAATACCTCAAGTGTCATTAACTAATTGATTAGTGGATAAAATATATATCATCCATACAATGAAATATTACTCAGCTACAAAAAAAGGAACAAAGCACTGACATGCTACAACCATGATACCATGATGCCAGCCAGCTTGACCCACAACCATAAGAACAGCACACATGCCAGGCGGTGGTGGGGCACGCCTTTAATCCCAGCACATGGGAGGCAGAGGCAGGCGGATTTCTGAGTTCAAGGCCAGCCTGGTCTACAGAATAAGTTCCAGGATAACCAGGGCTACACAGAGAAACCCTGTCTCAAACAAATAAACATTAACACTCTTAAGGCAGAGTCGGGGATCCCAGGAGTTCAAGGATAGCCTTGACTACATAGGAAATTTGAGACTAGCCTAGGCTATATGAGACCCTGTCTTTAAAAAAATTGATTATGGTGACAGCTATGAAACTCTGAGAATACGTCAGCATCATTCGTGGTGAGCCATGCCTGCAATCATCCCAATACTTAGGAAACAGAGGCAGGAGGATTGATGAGAGTTGGAAACCATCCTGGTTTACATAGTAATTCCCAGGCTTTTGTGGACAGAGTGAAACCCAAAATAATGAACAGACGATACATTTCAGATTCGAGGACACTCGCTCAGTCTCAAGCCCACCCCCACCACTTAAAGGATCCTAGGCTAGACTATGTGCAATGATGGTAAGTATGCTGAAATTTTAAATTTCACAAATTAATCTAGCCATTATCAATAAATACATGTCATCCCCTTACCTTGACAAGTGAGCCTTCGTAACTCCCTAGAGGTCCAGACTCCACAGAAGGCATTCGGGCTCCAGACTGAGGGGATAGATGGCTGACAATAAAATGTTTGATGTACAAGCACGGGGGCGGGGGCTGAGTTCAAATTTCCAGTACCCATGAAAAGACCAGGCTGGATGTCACCTATCTGTAAACCTAGCTCTGAAGAAACAGTGGGAACCGGAGCCGGTTGGCCAGTTAGTCTTGGCGAATCTATTAACTCCAGGTTCAGTTGGAAATCCTATATCAAAATACAGCGTGGCAAAATAAGGTGATGGTATGCACCTTTAATCCCAGCACTCAGGAGGCAGAGGCAGGTAGATCTTCATGAATTCAAGGCTAGCCTGGTCTAGTTCTGGGCCATCTAGGGCTAAATAGTGAGATGGTGTCTCAAACATAAATCATTGAGGGACTGGAGAGATGGTTTGGTAGCTAGGAATATTGACTGCTTTTCCAGAGGACCCAGGATCGTATTCCCAGCACCCACATGGAGGTTCACAACTGAAACTCCAGTTCCAGGGGATCGGGATCTGATCCTCCTTTCCATCTCCCCGGGATGCCTGGCATGCACTTGGTGTACAGGAATACATGTAGAAACACTCATACCCGTAAGATCAAGTGGGAAAATGTTTAAATAAATAAATAAAACTAAGGTGGAGAGTGAATCAAGACCCCAGTGCAAACTTCTTATCTACACACACACACACACACACACACACAGAGAGAGAGAGAGAGACAGAGACAGAGACAGAGACAGAGACAGAGACACAAGAAAGCATGGATGTTCCTTGCAATTCTGTTCCACATGACGTGTAGGCTGAGAGCTCTGTACCCAGTCTTCTCTCCTCCAGCTCCTGGATCTGGCCACATTATGGAGGGGGCCATGTGCATTCATTGGGATACCCCAACTCTTACGTAACTAGCTCTAGGCATGTCTTCTATAAACACCCAGTCCTTAGAACCCTATATGATAGAGGAAAAACAACAGGGAGTTATTTGTCACTCTCTAGAGGATAGACCTAGAGAAGATGCCAGCACAGGTCCTAGAAACCAGGGTTGATGTGGCATGGATCCCAGGCTCTATGTATATACATTTCTCACTGTCGTGGCCTGTTTGGAGCTGTCCTGGAGTCCTTGTCCTTGGGGAAGGTGCCTGGCTGGAGGATGGTCAGGGGTCTCCCTAAAGAGGGGTGCCCAGCCCAGTAGATATCATTGCCCATGTCTCAGGGGACCCTTCCATTTTGTTGAATGAAATAGATCCACACCAAGGGGTCTATTTCATCATTGTGGATTTTTAGAACACTGGGACAAAGAGAAGATTCTAAAAACTTCCAGGAAAGGGAACAAGAGGGAGAGAGGGAGATGGACACGGAATGGCTTCATATAAGGAACCAGTATCTGAATGATAACAGGCAATGCCCTTCCAGCACAGAGCTGGAGGCCAAAGGCAGAAAGCCATGCTTTCAAATCCAGAGGGGGACACCTGGTAACCTAGAACTCTGTCTGCAGAGGCCACACTTGGAGCCGAAAGGGTCTCATGGTTAGTGTGGACTTGTAAGACCCCTAAAGTCTTACCCCTAGGTGCGTGACCCCACAGAACACAACTTGACGATAGATCGATGCAATGGCAAGAGGTTTATTGATCTGATTCGCGTGGGGTTGCTCAGCCTCACAGGGAGAGTCAGCCCCGAGTTCAAGAAGCACACATCTTTTATACCCTCCTTACAAGGGGGGTGAACAGCCATATCATGATTGGTCAGCAAAGCAGCAGCATGTTTTTAAACTCATCGGTGAGCTATTATTAAGGCGGGAAACTTTGGCGATAAGGTTATTGACAGTTTGTGTTTTTTCCTGGAATTCAGCACAGGGAGGGGAAGGGGGTTACTCCAAGAACAGCTAATCTTGTTTTTGTAGACCATAACTTGGCCTGGTCATTCTGACCAATAGTTATTTTTGTTTTGGAGGGTCTTTGCTTAGCCTGGTCATCTTGACCATCAAAACTTTGATTTTACATTTTCACATTACATTTTTTTTTTTTTTTTTTTTTTTTTTTGGTTTTTCGAGACAGGGTTTCTCTGTATAGCCCTGGCTGTCCTGGAACTCACTCTGTAAACCAGGCTGGCCTCGAACTCAGAAATCCACCTGCCTCTGCCTCCCAAGTGCTGGGATTAAAGGTGTGCACCACCACCGCCCGTGGTTTTACATTTTCAAACCACATTCCCAAAACTTTGTTCTACATCCCCCCCTTTTTCTTTGGCATGATTTTAATCTTAAAATTATAACTCGGTCTCATCACTGGCGATGGGCCTATATTGTTGTCTTAACATCATTATCTGCATAGTACTAATACGTTCTCTAATAAAAGCAATTAAGCGCTTTAAAATGCAGGGGCCAAAAGCAAGCAATAATAAGAATATAATCAGTGGTCCTAAAAGAGTGGAGATCAAAGTTGTGAACCAAGGGGAGGAATTGAACCAGGTTTCAAACCAACTTTTGTCTTGAGCTCTTTCTCTTTTCCTTTGTTCTAAACCCTCTCTAATCTTAGCTAAATTGTCTTTGACTCTTCCTGAGTGGTCTATATAAAAACAACATTCTTCTTTTAGTGCATCACACAAACCTCCCTCTTTAAGAACTAGCAGGTCTAATCTTCTCCTATTCTGAAGGGCCACCTCTGAAAGGGAGGTCAGGGATTCTTGAAGGTCAGCTAAAGTCTTCTCTATTCTCTCTCTATCTAAATCAATAGCAACTCTTAGTTCTCCATAGGCCTTAGGCTGTAGGGCAATAGCGGATGTTCCTGTAGCTGCCCCTGCAGCTCCAAAGCCCAGTCCCAAAATGACTGCCATTGTAACCCCCAACCCTCTTTTGCGCCTTACTAAACTTCCAGCCTCAGGATCCCAGTAATTCAGTACATCTTCATAAGGGTGGTACAGCAATCTAGGCACTATCTGGACCAAAACACAAAAGTCGGAGGAGCCATCTTCACGTGGGATGCATTGATCCAAGCAGCTATTCCATCCACCTTGACAGCTGTTGGGGTGGTCAGCAGCACTAGGTATGGTCCTTTCCAGCGAGGCTCAAGTGTCTGGGCTCCGTGTCATCGCATGTAGACCGAGTCTCTGACCTGGAACGGATGCGAAGCAGTAGGTGTGTCAGGTTCATAGGCTTCGACCAACAGCGACCATACTTCTTTCTGCACCAGTTGTAGTCCTTTCAACCTAGCATATAAGTCACTGTTACTGTGGCAAGTGGGTTCGAGTAAGTCCCCCAACACTGTCAGGGGTGTGGGAGTCCCGAACAGGATCTCAAAGGGAGTCAAGCTGAAACGGGAAGGGGTATTCCTTACTCGGAAGAGGGCCAGGGGAAGGAGCACCACCCAATCTGCACCAGTCTCCATGGTCAATTTGGTCAAGGTCTCTTTTAGAGTCCTATTCATCCTCTCTACCTGTCCTGAACTTTGAGGTCTGTAAATGCAATGTAATTTCTAATCAACCTCTAAACACCTGGCCACCCCCCTGACTTACCTTGGCAATGAAGGCAGGGCCATTGCCTGACCCGATTACCTTGGGTACCTCAAACCCGGGGAAGATTTCTTCCAGTATCTCCTTGATGACTACCGAAGCCATCTCTTGCTTGACAGGGAAGGCTTCTACCCATCCTGAAATGGTATCTACAACACTAGCAGCTACTTATAGCCCTATTTTCCTGGTTTTATCTCAGTGAAGTCCACTTCCCAGTAGGCCCCAGGCCTATCTCCATGGAGCCTTTTGCCAGAGTCTACTTTACTCCTGCACACATTTACTTTTTGGCATGGCACACAGTCATGAACAACTTGCTCCACCAGGTGATTCAGCCCTGGGACATGATACTTGGATTTCAAAATGGTTTGAGTCAGTTTATTCACCCCCAAGTGGGTCCATTAATGCATTTGCTTGATCATTGCCCTAGCTGATTCCTGAGGCAAGATTTTCTTTCTCTCAGGTGTATACCAAATGTCTGTTTCCTGGCTAAACCAATTGTCACGGTTTTTTTGTTATGAGCGCAGTATATTTGAACTTTGGATCTGCCTGGATGGAGTCTTTTAATACCATCACGGGTGCTGTATCTGTAGCTACAGCCCGAGTTTCTTGATCAGCCTGGTTATTTCCTCGGGCCACTAGAGAGTTTCCTTTCTGAAGCCCTGGGCAGTGAGTGATACTTACTTTTGCAGGTCTCATCAGAGTCTCAAGCAATGCCAGGATTTCAGGCTTGTTTTTTATTTCTTTACCTCCCAAAGTCAGGAGGCCTGGCTGCTGGTAGATCGCGCCATGCACATGTGCAGTGGAAAGGCGTACCTGCTATCAGTGTAGATATTGACCCTCTTATCCTTGGCCAGTTCTAATGCCTTTGTGAGGGCAATAAGTTCAGCTTTCTGGCCAGATATCCATTCAGGCAAGGCCTGTGCCCATATAACGTCATGCCCATCAACTACTGCTGCTCCTGCTTTTTGTAATCCTTCCTCTACAAAGATGCTTCCATCTGTGAAGCATGTAATTTCAGCATCTGAGAGGGGGGTGGCCCAACAGATCTTTACACCAACCGTGAGCCTCGGCTAATACCCGCTTACAGTCATGGATGGAAGGCTCCAGGTCTGGATCTGGCAACAATATGGCAGGGTTCAGACTGGTAGGTTGGCGAATGTTATCCTAGCAGAGTTGAGTAGCAGAGTCTGATAATGTGTCATTCGAGCCTCTCTGCCACAAATAGATGGAAGGGCTTAGTCATGTCTGGGAGACCCAAAGCTGGGGCTGACATTAGGGCACTCTTAATGGCATCAAAGGCCTGTTGTTCTTCATCTCCCCATTCAAAGAGCTGTTTATCTTTGTTGAAGGGATAAAGTGGGGCTGCTAATTCAGCAAAACCCAGAATCCACAGTCTACAGAAGCCTACAGTGTCTGCGAACTCTCTAACTTGTTTTGGACTGGTTGGTGGGGGGATGTGAATCTTTTCTAGCTTCGGAGAGCCACATTGCCCCTCTTTTATTAGGTAACCCAAGTAACTGACCTGTTGCTGGCAGATCTGGGCTTTCTTAGCCGACTCTCCGTATCCCAATTTTCCGAGCTCAGCAAGCAGGCATTGGGTTCCTCTTAAGCACAGTTCTCTACTGGGTGCGGCCAGAAAGAGATCATCCACACACTGCAAGAGGGTAACCTGAGGGTTCGAGGCTCTGAACGCGGCTAGGTCCTGGTGTAAGGCTTCATCAAAGATGGTAGGAGAGTTCTTAAATCCATGTCAGCTGTCCGGTCATCCCTGACTCAGGATCTTTCCACTTGAAGGCAAAGTACTCTTGGCTCAAGGGGGTCAGGGTCAAGCAGAAGAAGGCATCTTTGAAATCTAATACTGTGTACCAAACCTGCTCTGGTGACAAGGTGCTTAAGAGATTATAGGGGTTGGGCACTGTTGGGTGTAGGTCAGCTACACGTTTGTTTACCTCTCTCAGGTCCTGAACCGGACAGTAGTCAGTGTTCCCTGGTTTTAGCACAGGAAGGAGAGGGGTATCCAAGCAGATTGACATTTTCTAAGAATGCCCAACTCAAGGAGGCACTGGATATGAGGTCTTATCCCATCTCCAGCCTCCTTAGGCATAGGGTACTGCTGGACCGCTATGGGGGATGCCTGGGCTTTAAGTTCTATATGGATTGGAGGCTGATACTTAGGCTTTACCCATGCCTGTTGTCTCTGCCCAGGCCTCCGGGAACTTATGGAGCCACTTTCTCATTTCTTTATCTTCTGGTCTTATGTACTCAAAGAGTCTATATTTATCTTCTAGTTTGACAATCAGAACTTGTATGGGCTCTCCTTTCTGTCCTCTAACCTCAGGCCCTTTGGAGAAGAAGTGGATTTGGACCCCCAATTTGGTGAGAAGATCTCGTCCTAACAGTAGGTAGAGGCATACTGGTACTACGAGGAATGAGTGGGATACCCAGCCCACGCCTAGGTCCACTGTTCTTCGAGTAGTGCAGGAATATTGCTTTCTTTCAGTAGCCCTTTGGACCCATGATTTTTTGTGGGACAGGGGTCCATCAGTTTGCAACAGGACTGAGTGTTGTGCTCCTGTGTCCACCAGGAAACAGGTAGGCTTCCCCTCTACTTCAAGAGTTACCCTGGGTTCGGGGTGGGGGTCTAAACCCCGCCTCCCTAATCACTATCTTCTTCTTGTACCGCCAGCATTCTGGGATGTGTGGCTCCTTTCTTCTTTGGCTTTTTGGAGCATTCTCTTGCCCATTGCCCTTTCTCCTTGCAGTATGCACACTGATCTTTAGCTAGAAATTCTCTTCTGTTGCCAGGTACTATCTTACTAGACTCCTGCAGCTCCCTAGTTTCTTTCACTTGTGTGGCCAGGATTCTATGAGGATTTCTGTCCTATCTCTTGTTCCTCTTTAGCTCTCTAGCCTCTTGTTCTTTCTGTCTCCTTTCCTCCATTTCTCTGTTATAAAACACTTTCTCGGCTACCTGCACCAATCCCCTCAATGACTTATCTTGCGACCCTTCTAACTTCTGTAGTTTTCTTTTGATATCTTTGACTGACTGGTCTATAAAGACTACAGTGACGGTAGCCTTATGTTCTTCTGCTGTGGGGTCATAGGGCGTTCAAGGAATGCTGAAGGAGATTCTGTTGGTCCCTGGATGGTCCCTGGTCTCTTGGCCAAATTAGTGGGGCATGGTGCTGCCCCCTGGAAACCCGCCATTAGAGTCTGATGGTAGACCTTCAGGTGCTCCCTACCTTCAGGAGAGTTGTAATCCCACAAAGGCCTAGTAAGGGGAAACCCAGCAACTATCTCAATGGGCAGAAGGGAGGGCCTCCTATCCAATCTGGGTACATTCTTCCTAGCTTCAAGGAGGATGTGTTGCCTCTCTTCCATTGTGAAGAGAGTTTGGAGCAACTGTTGGCAGTCATCTCAAGTCGGTTGGTAAGAGAAGAGAATAGAATCCAAAAGATTAATCAAAGCCTGGGGGTTCTCAGAGAAAGGGGGGTTATGGGTTTTCCAATTGTAGAGATCAGCCTAGGAAAAGGGCCAATATTGGAGAGGTTGATTGCCGTGATCATCTGGGAGGCCATAGGCCCAAAGGGGTAAGATGGGGATAGTAGTATCAGGGATCCCTGCCCCCTACTCTGTGTCCCAGCTGCTGGGCCCTGCTCCCAAGTTGTGCCTGATGCTGGCCCCTAGGGAGGTACCATGGGCTCTAAGGCAGCTGCCCCTTCTGCCACTGGGGGTTGAGTGGGAAGTAGGGAGGAGGGGGATCTAAAAGAAGTAGATCCGTGTCTCCAGAGGGTAGGATTGACTTCTTCTCCATCTCAGTTTTCATGGCACAAACTCTTGACAGACTTGGAGCCGAAAGCTAAACAAAAGGGTAAACCCACAAAGGGGGCAACTAGACCAAGTCCTCACAGACAACAAAATAGGGAACCTGGTCAGGGCACCCCCCTGGTCCCAGAAAAATATTGTCTTTAACCTCCTCTATCTTGTCTAAATGGGAGGAGCCCCCGGGTGGCCACTGTGTCTGGAAGGACGGCCACTCTGAGTTGTACAAAGTCTGCCACTTTCCCTTCTTAACTTCAACAGGCAAATTGTGTGCCCTTGCTTTAACGTCCATCCAGTGGTCAAGGGTAATAGTCAAAGGAGTAGAAGTTATCTGTCCCATCATCTTGTCCATGTAAATTGTCACAACAATACCACAAAAAGCTGCCAAAACAAACAAAATCAGAACAGGGTGTCCTAGATGCAATTTCCACAGAAGCCTGATACTGTTTGTAGCAGAATCAGGCGGCAGCTGAACTTTAGCTGCCCTGGGTAGAGGAAGATACCCTCTGATCCTACCTCCCAGCAGGAATCTGAAGCATCCTCCAGCTTCCCATGGCCTGTGACATCCCAGCATGTCTGTCCGTCACAACTGTAAGAACCCCAAGGTCTTACAAGGACCAGATGGGTCTCTCCTGAGACCCCCAGAACCTGAGACTGGGGACTCAAGCCCCAAGTTGACCTCACAACAATGAACACACAAAAAAACAGGCAGTGGACATTAACAACACCAAACAGAGGTCAGCAGACACAGAAAACACAAAGCAAAAAGTAACACAGACCAATCTCTTCACTAATTGTGGGTCCCGGGGAGTGCTATCCCAGACGAGCCCCCAAATGTAAGCCCCTCCCTCCAGAAGTCTTACCCTAGGTGCGCTATCCCACAGAACACAACTTGATGCTAGATCGATGCAATGGCAAGAGGTTTATTGATCTGATGCGCATGGGGTTGCTCACCTTCACAGGGAGAGTCAGCCCCGAGTTCAAGAAGCACACATCTTTTATACTCTCCTTGCAAGGGAGATGAACAGCCATATCATGATTGGTCAGCAAAGCAGCAGCATATTTTTAAACTCATTTGTGAGCTATTATTAAGGCGAGAAACTTTGGCGGTAAGGTTATTGACAGTTTGTGTTTTTTCCTGGAATTCAGCACAGGGAGGGGAAGGGGGTTACTCCAAGAACAGCTAATCTTGATTTTGTAGACCTTAACTTGGCCTGGTCATTCTGACCAACAGTTATTTTTGTTTTGGTGGGTCTTTGTTTAGCCTGGTCATCTTGACCATCAAAACTTTGGTTTTACATTCTCTCTCTCTCTCTCTTTTTTTT
>JADRCC010163556.1:0-10877 GCA_019843855.1 Hylomyscus alleni
TGGCCATATACGTCTTGTTTACTACTAAGTGGAGCTAAGGAGGGGGCGGAGTGCCAGGCGCCCCCTGGGGTGCAGCTGTGGCTTCCCACAGTTGCTATCAGAAAATGGTTCCTTATACCAGTTCTTTACTATAAGACTATCAACCCATTGCTCCCGGTAGTCGTTTGCTACCAATGAGAGTAGAAGGATGTGTTAGTTGGTACAAAGATTTTGAGACTCTTAGAATAACATTGGGCATTTCAATACCAAAGTCTAGATGTAGATAACATTTGTTGTGATAAATGGCAAATTGTGTTCCTCTGTCTTCACTACTGATGGGAGGAGAAATCACATGATCCTCACTACTAGAAAAAGAGGAAGAGGAAGAGAAAGAGGAAGAGGAAGAGAAAGAGGAAGAGGAAGAAAGGAGGAGAAGAAGGAAGAGGAAAAGGGGAGGAGGAGGGAAAAGAAAGAGGGAAAGGAAGAAGATGAGGAAGAATAGGAAGAAAGAAGAAGAGAAGAAAAAAGAAAGGGTAATATTTTAGGTGTTATTTGAATTTATTACTTATGGAGTAGAAGTTATAATTTATTCTGAAGACTTGCTCAATGACAGATGAATTGCCAAAACAATAAAAGAAATCAACCTAATCCCTCAAGTTCAGTAGAAATAAGAAAATAAAAAGCAAAATCTGCCAGTCTTTGCATCACTCCAGGCTTTAATTAATTGATGGTGCTTGGTGCTAGGTCTATTAAAGCACTTTCTGAGATATGCCAGGCTACTAGGATTTTCAGACTGTATTTGAATCATCCTCCGACACCGTCAAGGCCCCCTTTTTGGAGTTCTGCACCTACCCTGATCCTACAGATGACTAATTATATTTCTCTTAAAATAATAATATCATGGAAACAATAGGTACAACACTATACATAACTGAACTCTGCTCTGAAAGCACTGATTGCTTGGGGATTCAGTGAGATAAAATATGGGAAACTTTCAAGATATAGGACCTTTTTTCCTCTTAGTTTTCCCTTATTCTATGAAACTAATGATCAGATAAACCGCTATTCAAATTCTGTTCTGTAATATATATATATATATTCTCAAGTTTGGAAGTACATGCAAAAGAAATATTTCTTGAATTTATCGACATAGGGTAATCCTGTGTGATACCCAAATGTCTGAAGTAATGGGAGGTTGCAGAATTTAGATGCCCAGTAAAACTAAAATCAGTCCTTATCCTTTGTGGAGGTTCAAAGACTTTGCTCACAAAACATGGAAGAAAGCACCATTCTTGCCTAAATATCTTTAAATATTGTCCATCTGAAAGTCGATAAGTTGAAATAAGTATTATTGAATGTTATTAGTAACTATATATTTCTCATATATCAGCAAGCACAGGTTTCTCAAACTTAATACCAATCTAGAAAAAAACTAAAGTAAATGATTATCAAAGCACATGTATCACAAGATTCAGTCTCCAAATGCATTCATGTGTAATCAACTGCCAATCAAATTGAAAAATCTAAACAGTTTGTGTGGCCACTACAGAAAAAAAAAATTTTGCTACTTAAAATAAATTAATCAAACCCCTGCCAGACACTATATCAGACAAACACTATCTGTACTGTCTCCAGAGAGTAGACTCTCCAGGGAAGACGCAGGCATTTGCCTTTGAGCATTTGAGCCTTTGAGAAAGAGCAGAAAGAATGCTTTACCAAGCTTTGGTTCTACTCCCAATAATCTTTGTTGTAGCAAATAACAGCTTGTGCTCATCTGTCTCCTCACTACTGGTAGAAGGAGAAACAGCAGTTTCCACTACTGAGAGAAGAAGGAGGAGGAGGAAGAGGAGGGGGAGGAGGAGAAGAAAGAGGAGGAGAAAGAGGAGGAGGTGGCAGTGGAGGAAGAGGAGGTGATAGAGAAGGAGGAGGAGGTGGTAGAGAAGGAGGAGGAGGAGGAGGAGGAGAAGGAAAGGTAGAGGAGGAGGAGAAGGAAGAGGAAGAAAAGGTAGAGGAGGAGGAAGAGGAGGAGGAGGAGGAGGAGGAGGAGGTGGTAGAGGAGGAGGAGGAGCAGCAAAGGAAGAAGACAACATTGCCAAAGCCCCATAGATTTCTCCAGCCCAAACTGTTCAGGTCTTTTAAGTTCATATGCTTGCAGAATTTGAAGACATTACTATATCTTTTTTAAGTAAAATAAGTAGTAAGAAAAATGGAAGACACTGACATGTAACTTTGAGGGGAGGGGCAGAGAGAGTCTAGATCAATAAATCGATGACTTAAAAACAGCAGATTATCCTGTACTTTTTTTTCTTAAAATTTCCAAACCAGGTAGACCATGAATGCACAAAATAACTTTTAGTAAGACTTGTAGAGAGCCCTAAATTTTGGAATAAGCAAGGGGTTTCCAAAAGCATCAATAAAGGGACAGAAATGAGAGAGAATGCGATAGCACAGATGTTAGATCATATTTATTTTTTTTTTTTTTTGAGGATTTTATATAAGGAAGGGGACAGGAACTCCAAAGAAGGGCCAATAGAGTCAACTAACCTAGACACTTAGGGACTGAACCTGAACCACCAACCAAAAAGCACACATGGGCTGGACTTACCCCTCCCACCCCTACCCCAACCCCTGGGAAGAATGTAGCAGATGTGCAGCTTGGTCTTCATGTGGGTCTGAACCATCTGGAGCAGGGACTGTCCCTAATGCTGTTGCCTGTCTGTGGCATACATTATTCTAGCTGGGCAGCCTTTTCTGGCCTCAGTGGGAGAGGATGCCCCTAGACCTGTAGAGACTTGAAGTGTCAGGATGGGGAGATGCCAGGAAGGGAGCTAGCCTACTCCAAGGAGATGAAAAGGGAGATGGGGGAGGGCATGTTGGAGGGGAAATGAAAAAGGGAGCAGTGGTCAGGATGCAAAGTAAATACATAAATTTAAAAATTTTAAAAAGAGAAACAAAGAAAGAAACAAAGAAATGAAAAAATTTACAAGAAGGAATTAATGAGATTGTGAACAGCATCCCTAAGCAAGCTGGCAATCAATGCAGAGGTATGCTGCACTGTATTAAGAAACATTAAGAAAGCAATGAATAGTTCATTTCCTATCTTGTCAAAACATGGCCATATTTCTTCCCACATACCTGAAATGATGGATGCCTAACACACATGATATTTTTATAGGTTTTCCCTTTTCTCATCTAGAGCACACAAGTCAGTGCCTGAGAAGTGAGGACATGGGATGTCATTTGATTGAACTTTCTTTATTTAGATTTGAACATTTTTCCAATTAACAGCTAAAATTCCAAGATGAAAAGAGACTCCACATATAGAATTGGCACAAGGATCCAAAGAAAGTTTTTGGGGTGGAATTGTATCTGTCATTAACATGGTGACTCCTGTTTTCTTTGTACTTGAATTCACCTGCCATTCTCTAGTCCTGGATGTCTGCCAGTGTACTTTTGGGAAAGCCTTGATTTGCGTGTTGCTTTCTTAGGACAACTGAAAAAAAAGCAATTTAACACATATAATAAATTTAATGTTGATACGACTGATGGTTGTAATTTTAGTTTAATCACACAATTTCATATTTTTAAATATTTTGGATCATGACTTTTCTAAGGTTTTGAAACTTTCTTAAATATCTAGAAAGCATATATATTGTTGTAGCTGGTGCCTTTCTACTAACGCCAGTAAAAAAAAAAAAAACATTATAACTACCTTATTTGAAATTTAGTTTTTACGGTGTGCATTATTAACATCGGCAATAACTGTTCCTCTCCTCGCTTTTCTTCTTCTTTCTTATTTTCCAGTTTTAATTACTGATATAATTTTACTTTAGTATCTTTCCTATTCTATTCAACTCTCACATACCTTGTGAACTCTAACTTCTGTCATTTTATTCTGTAGTAATAACTCTGGAAATGTCAGAGGATTAATTTGCCTTCCAGGAATTCTCTCCCTCCTCTAACCTGTTAGCCTTGAGATATCTTTAGAGTGTATTGCATATATATATACCATTCCATCAAGATTAATGTTTTCCTTCTTTGATTTTGTCTTGTGTGTTTCCATTTAACTTTCAGTTCACTTTCTGTAGCTCTTATCATGAAATACTGGCACTTTGTGTTTGAAAGTGGTGATTTGCAAAAAGATTATTGAGGGTATGATGATGATAATATTAGCAGGTATCTAACCCAACCTACTTAATAATTTATTTGATTGGTTATCAGTGTCCCTACATGGAAAGTATATAAAAATTTGTTGCTCTTATTTCCTGAATGTTATTATAAAAAAGAAGTTAGACAACTTGCTAAAAATATATGTCACTGTTTTTATAATTTTTTCTTATTGATACAAAATTTAATTACATTAGAATTTCCTAATTTTATGTTTTAAGTAAACAAACAATTCTACAACTAATAAAACTCATTAAATGAGCTCACATCCCTTGTTGGATGTGAGCTGAGGACTCTCTGTTTCTTGAGGCCCCTGAACTCTATAACTCATGGCCTCTTCCTCTACCTGCAAAACAATAATGGCTGGCTAATTGCTTGCCACACTTCCTGACTCCCTATCTGACACCTTTGCCTTAATTGGCCCCAGCTTCCAGTATTGCTCCATCTCTGCACCCTCTGACTCCCTTCCCTTTAAGGACTTTGTAGTTGGCACAAACCACATAAATAATCCAGGCTAATCTCCCTATGTTGAGGTCAGACAAAAAACTTTAATTCCATTCATTGAGTTCTCTTCTATGGCACCTCAATCAATGTTTGATTATATTATTTTAATGGCATGAGGAAGCACAGGAATAAAACCTTCTAAATTGTGCTTTACATAATGTATTCCTGAAGAACATGAATAACATGTTTCACTAACCCCAGAAATACAGACTCAGCACATTGAGATGATATTTTCTTCTCCTTTTTCTTCTTCTTCCTCCTCCTCCTCCTCCTCCTCCTTCTTCTTGTTCTTCTTCTTGTTCTTCTTGTTCTTGTTCTTGTTGTTGTTGTTGTTGTTGTTGTTGTTCTTCTTCTTCTTCTTCTTCTTCTTCTTCTTCTTCTTCTTCTTCTTCCTAGAGAAAGTTTGAGGAGTATGATAACATAGCAGTGAAGAAGGTAACAGGGGTGTGGATATTTTGCTAGTAGGATGAGGACTTGTTGAAGCATTGGCAGGAAGTTTCACGACAAAATCCATCATTTAATTACAAACACAATTACCATGTCTGTTCATATACGCATGAAATGATCCTCATACAAGGTCGTTTATTGCACATTGATTTTTTTTTTTTGTAGCAGAATATTGAAGGCAGACTCTGAGTCCAGGGCACTAATTAATAAGAAAGTATAGCTTGAGGTTTTTAAATCATGATCTATAGGCAATGTAAAACAAGGAACTTCTTTACTAACAGGAAATAAAAATCATATCTCATAAGTTATAGAACTTGAATATTATGCAAAAAACGAATAAACACTCTCCTACAATCCCTATGACTCTGCTTTGATTACCACATGGGGACTACTAGAAAGGCTGAACTAATGTCTCTTTATTGAGGGGGCTCCTCAAGCACTAGGAAATTGCCTCTTTTAGGGTTAGGATTCATTATGTCGCATGAAACACATTTCAAATCTACCTTCTACACAGGCCTGCAGTTTTCTAGGGGCATGCTGTTTTACCAATCTTTTTATGAATGCCACAGCATAAGACTGACCAGCAAGAAGCAGAAAATGATTATTGCTTCCAGTAGCTCAGTATCCTCGAGCTCACACACCGCTGAAGCAGACAACCTTTGTGGCAATAGAGCACATGCTCACTGTTATAGGGTAATCAGGTATACACAGCTGTTAGCTATTTCTTCCATTTATATATTCAGTATGTATATCAATAATAGAAATGTTTCATGACAAATAGAAACCTAATCATTGAAGAAAAACATTCAGTAGAGTAGGAGAGAGAGAGAGAAAGAGAGAGAGAAAGAGAGTTTTAAACATTAAATCTATTTCATTTAATGTTTTGGGAAGTCACCCTGTGGGGAAAGGAAGACATCAAAGAATAATATAGACAAATTAGGAAGAATTTAATAACTGCAAAAAGAAACGTGCCAGATTCACTGAAAGCAGTCCTTTTCATTAACAGAAAGTCTATTGAAAGTCTATTGAAGTACCAAGATTTTCTTTCAATTCACACTTGAACTGCACTGTTAGCATCTTGATTTCAGGCAAAGAATAAACTTGCATTGTTAATTTGTGTTAATAACTAACTCTATTGGAGCATACTGTGTACTAGAAAATACCTTAAGAAAATTCATTTTTATTTTATAATAATTCCATGTTGTACCTATTATGTAGTTGACATTTTTGAACTTGGGGACAGGAGACCCAGAAGAACTGACTAATTTTTTCCCAAGGGCACAGAAGTGCTCTAGAGAGCTGGTGCAAAGCCAAGAGGTTAGGTTTTGAGAGAAATGATATTGCATTTATTATGATCATGCTTGCTTTGCAAAACTTTAAGAAAGTGAAATTCAGAAGTATCCAGGATCAATAATCTCTAAAGACAGGAGGAAAGATTCATTAGATAGAGACAGGTACTCCATCAATGAAGAGAAGCGCTGGACAGAGTCATAGAGTACAGGCATTTTCCAAACACAGATTGTGTTTGAATTAAAATCTGAAACTTACCAGAACTAGGTACATGGACAGGTGGCCTTTCATGAAGAAATCCCCAGTTTCCTCATCTACAGTGACAATAAGAACCTTCCTTTGAAGGGCTCTACCAAGAACAAATGTGGTAATATATGTAAATCACTTCACAGTGCTGGACACATGGCCTGCACTTAATAAATGAGGGCTATTATATCATTATTATAGTCAAGTTTGAGTCATGACACCAGAGGAAGCCTGCGCCTGGTAAATTCAATTTTCTCCCTCAGTGAAGTTGCTCATGTCCCTAAGCTCCAGGAGTGCCTGATTCAGGAATGTGCGCTCAATAATTAATCATAGATTGTATTTTATTGCATTAGCCAACATTGCTTTCCACTTTTAGCTATTTCATAACTTCATGGAGAACTTGTCTTTTTTTATTAATGGAAATAAAGTGTAAAGTAGGAAATGTGGAGAAGATTCTTAGCTACCATTTCTAGATTAAAGAGTATTTCTCTTTCCATGGTAGATCAGATATCATTTTTTATAAAGTCAATCAAAATGCTACTAACAGTGGCAGTTTCTGTAGCCAGAGAGCAAAAGCACCATAGGATAAAAAATTCTATAGGCTGTGACAGAGAACACAGGGAAATCACCAGGCTTATCACTGCAGAATCATCACATACGAAAAGGCAGTAATGCTTTTATTCAGAACAGTTAGCTCATTATTATTAATAATAACTTATTTACCTATTTTCACATGGCCTATATCACTTTATATGCTCCCCACTTATTGGGCACACTCCGTACGTCGCTATTTTTCAATTCCCTGAGGTCTTGTCTCCATCAAGAAAGAGCTCTACAGGGATGAATGACCTATACCCCTAGATATGGTGTGTCTATATCCAATTTAATTTCTCTTCAAATAGGAAACTGATAAAGTTCTATCAATACTTCAAAGTTCTAACACAACGCTGTTTTGCCAATGGGAATTGTACCATCAGAAAATGAAGTTGTAAACCAGATTCTGTGACTCGTCTGCCTAAAATCAGACACACTTCCCGTGGAGTATAGACTATAATGCACACTACCCACCAGTGCCTCCAATGCTGAACAATTTGTCTTGTATTTCTGTAAGTGCTCTATGCAACCTGCTTCAATGTGCCTTCTCCATAGGATGCTTTCTTTGTTCTGAAGTTTCTTACTTTCTGCTCATACTAAGATGGTTTCTGCAAACCTCTCCCTGCCCCTCTTTACATGAAAGACCCTTCTTATCACTAGAGTCCAACTCTTGCTAACATCCCACCTTGCTCAGTCAATCTGAACACAAATTTGAGTTCAACCATCATACACTGGAACAAATCTACAAGAGTTTATTGATGAAAATCACTGTCTAAAATGAGTCCTTGACTCATATGTTAAATGTCCGTCTCTACCAGACTAAGCATCGTCAGAGTAGTAAGAGGAAAACAACTCCCCAGTTTCTGAGGGTTAGAAATGTGAAGATTAAAACAATACTAGAGAGGAAGTATTAGAAAAATAATTCACTGGTACTGAACATGTAGAGATTTATTCTTACCATTATACCCTATTCAATTGAGCATAACGATTTGTATAATGCTTATAATGCATCAGATATTATAACTCTGGATATTCTTAAAAAGTATATATCTGGAGAGATATATGCAAGCTATCTGCAAATGCTGTACATTTTAAATAAGAGACTAGAGCAACTGTGTATTCTGATACTTGTCCTGAAGCCAAGGATATTAGGGGAAGACTGCATCTGTTTTAAACACCATTGGATCATCAGGGCCAGGAAGAGTGGCTGGTATACTACAGATTCTTTAAGCATGTTCACTTCATTAATTATGGAGTATTTGAAGCCTTTCTGCAGTGTTTGGATCACACACACACACACACACACACACACACACACACACAAACACACACACTCACTTTAATTGAAGAGCAAGTGGATCCATCTACTCTGGAATTTGTCTGCTTAAGTTTTCACATGCTCATGCTACCACTTATAGCTCTTCTTTATCTCACTGAAGAGCACCTGTCTTGCATCATCCATGGGAGGATCCCACATTAATGACTGTGAAGTGTTCAGCTCTGTAAGCTCTCAGCAAAGGAGCTATCATTTTGCGTTTCTTCTGTATTCTGAAACTTTTGCCATATACTAGTTTAAAGCAGAACTCCTGGCTAATGCATGTCTCCCTGCAGTTAATTCACATCTTCTTTCTTCTAGGATAAGGTATTGCAAGTCAGCATCCTCCCAATTGTTTGCAAGTGTGTACTTAGGAGGATCTGTGCCCGCTATGCGTGGAACTTTTACTTTCTGCACCAAGTTTCCCATCTTTCATTCATAAATATGTGAATTTCCCTAAAGAGAAGCATTGGGCAAAACATAACCTCAATCTATACAGAAGTGTAGATAAATATTACACACTCAAAATATGTATAATTGAGCCAACTTTATGGTCATTGCCTATAATCTTAGCTCAACGGAGAGAGAAACATTGAAATTATACAGTGAAATTCTGTGTGAAGCAAACAAAAAAAAATGGATCTGGGGAGATAGTTCAGTGTATATGTAATTTGCATTGCAAACATGAAAACTTGCATTTGGATCTTCTATGTCCACATAAACTTTGGCGTGTCCTTATTTATCTGAATCTCAATGCTGGTGAAACAGAGACAGGTAGACCCTAGGGCCTTGGCATACAGTTAGTCTAGTTCAACCAGTAAGATCGAGGTTTACTGAGGGAATATGTCTCAAAAAGGAAAAAAGGTAGAGAGTCATAAAGAAAGACACATAATGTCACAACATGAACTGTGGCCTCCATATGCATTTTACAGACACAGGCTTTCTCTATCCGGGTATGCGTAATGCAACATGCACAAATTTAAAATAAAATAAAATAATACAATTTAAAGTTTGTAATTATGATTTAATCCTGTGAAGGAGAGAGAAGCTGTGATGAACATGAACCACAACAATGATCAGTTTAGATTTTTGGAAAGATGAGGGAACAAGAAATACCACCTGAGCTGAAGTCACAGGATAAGTAGTGACTGGGCAGAATCTGGAACGTGTAGGACATTTTCAGTCTAGTGGAAAAGGGAGAGATGGGGGCGATGACTCCATGGACCAAGGATTTGCTCTACAAGTGTGCAGACTAGAGCTCAGGCCCATTGAGCAGATGGAAAGACAGAAGCAGTAATGGGAATGTGCAGTCTTGGCACACATACTGTAAGCTGGGAGGCTGATGCAGGAGCATCTTTGAAAGCTCATAGGCCCACTAGTCTGGTGTCCTCAGCAAGAAACAAAAGACTATATCTCAAATAAGACTGGAAATTGAGGGTCAATACTGGAGGTTGTTCTCTGAACCTCACATACATGTTAAGGTACACACACATGCCATAGATGCATGCATGCATACATATATACATACATACATACATATATACATACATACATGCACATACATACATACATACATACATACATACATACAAATATAAAAGTAACTAAAGGCAAGAGGAAAATCTAAATGTAAGGTAATGAGTAGAAATCAGGTTAGAGACGAGGTTTATAAGAAAACTGAGGCCTTTCAGACATTTATGGTGTTTTAATTACTTTATTTTTATTTATGTGTACATGAGTCTTCTTACTTGTCTGCTCTGTGCATACAGGTGTGCATGGAGGCCTCCTTGGGTATCTAACTTTCCGGTGCTGGAATTATAAGCAGTTAGGACTCTCCTGATATTAGTGCTCTCTAGCACTAATATCAGGAGAGTCTGAATTCTGGTCTTCTGGAAGAGCAGTAAGCACTCTTAACCATTAAGTCATTTCTCCAGCCCAGGATTGAGAATATCATCTTTCACAAAAATGAAATCCTTGACGATCTTATGTGGCTAAGTACTCAGAAAACACATACATTTTTAGAAGCTTACTATGGCTGCATTGCATTTGTTATGAAATGAAGGGAAGCAAGGGAATTTTTTTTACTAGAATAAGGTAGGAAAAATATGGATTCAGTAGAGAGATAGAAAGAGAGAGACAGGCTGGGTGGTGGTGGCGCACGTCTTTAATCCCAGCACTTGGGAGGCAGAGGCAGGCGGATTTCTGAATTTGAGGCAAATCTGGTCTACAGAGTGAGTTCCAGGACAGCCAAGGCTACACAGAGAAACCCTGTCTCAAGAACACTGAAGGAGAGAGAGAGAGAGAGAGAGAGAGAGAGAGAGAGAGAGAGAGAGAG
>JADRCC010163560.1:0-24193 GCA_019843855.1 Hylomyscus alleni
AAAAAAAAAAAAAAAAACAGGTATAGAACTAAACAGATAATTCACGACAAAGAAATCTCAAATGGCTGAGAAACACTTAAAGAAATATCCAAAGTCCTTAGCGATCAGAGAAAGCAAATCAAAATGACCCTGAGATTCCACCTTACATCAATAAGAATGGCTAAGATCAAAAACTTCAGGTGACGACACATGTTGGAGGGGATGTAGAGAAAGATGAACATACCTCCATTGCTGGTGGGATTGCAGACTGGTACAACCACTAAGGAAATCAATCTGGAGGTTCCTCAGAAAATTGGAAATAGATCTACCTGAAGATCCAGCTATTTCACTCTTGGGCATATACCCAAAAGATGTACCACCAGGTCATGGGGGCACATGTTCCACTTTGCTCATAGGGCCTTATTTGTGATAGCCAGAAGCTAGAAACAGCCCAGATGTCCCACAACAGAAGAATGGGTACAAAATGTGATTCATTTATACAAGGGAATACTACTCTGCTATTAAGAATGAGGACATCCTGAGTTTTGCAGGCAAATGGATGGAAGTAGAAAATATCATCCTGAGTGCGGTAACTTAGACCCAAAAGGACATGCATGGTGTGTACTCACTGGTAAGTGGATATTAGCAAAAAAGTACAGAATACCCAGGATACAATCAACAGAACTCAAGAAGGTTAACAAGAGGAAGAACCCAAGTGAAGATGCCTCGATTCCCGCAGTCTCAACTAACCAGGAACTCCAAGATTACTCTGACACTGAGCCATCAACCAGGCAGCATAGACCACCTGATATGAGGCCCCCAACACAATACAGTAGAGGACTACCAGGTTTGGACTCAGTCAGAAAAGAAGCACCTAATCTTCAAGAAACTTGAGGCACCAGGAAGCTGGGAGGTCTCCTGGGGTAGGGTTGTGGGTAGGGGCTGGGGGACTGGGGACATCCTGTTGGAGACACCCACGGGTGGGGTAGAGAGGAGGTATGGAATATGAAACAGTCAGAGGAAGGATTGGTAGGGGCATAATGATTGGATTGTAAAAAAAGATAAAGACTAAAGAATGAAATACATATATAAATACATAAATAAATATTTCTTGCCACTTACGTTTTTTCAAAATTTTATACGTATTCTCCTTCAGTAACATATGAACAATGACTAACTTTCACTTTATTTGGTTTAGACATTTCAAGAGATATTTGGATATACATTGTTCATACCAAGTACTGCATAAAAACTCAGAGAAATTAATAGAAATTTTGTGCCCTCATTCTGAGTAATATATTGAATAATTTGATTTGTTTTATTTGTTTGTTCCATGACAACATTCTCTTCTCCATTTACATTCATGGTCTGGAGGTAAAGGCATAGGATACATGATATTAAAGGTGCAAACATTATTCTTGCATCCTATATTAGAGCATTTATTTTATATTTATGAAATTTATTTATAGTCTGGTTAGGATGAAGACAATGGATATGCTCTCACTGACATGTTAAGGTACAAAATCTCAATGAAAACAGATATGTTAATATCATAGTTAAAATACAATTGATAGAAAAATATACTCTCTTTGATATTCTTGGTCTTTTTTTACTTTATATCCAATAATGCTATTCTTTTACTTAATTTAAAATATCTGGATTTTTATGAATTTCTTTGAATTCATACAAATAACAGCATCTATATTCTTTAAATTCTTCAAGAAAATGCATTTTATCTCTATTTTAGTATAAAGGCAAGATCTAAAATATGTTTAACTGAGGCCACATTTATCTTGTATTTGCTCTGCTCTTTTTCCTAAATCTAATTAGAAAATACATTTGTTTTATTTCAAAATAATTTATACCATAATTAGAAATTCTTAGATCATCCTATGAATTCATTTAACTACAAAAATAAAAGTAACCAGTAAATGAAAAGATGTTTATATATCCATTGATATATTTTTTCTTAAAATGTATTTCTAAATTATATAAAATATAAAATTGAATATAAGTCAAGCTAATTATCTGGTGAAAGGACTAAACAGAGGGTCAAAGGAAAAAGTGTAATGTAGTTGTTTATATTTTATATAGTCATTAAAGATTTATTAAACCTCTTAATTTTATCTTGAGAGGCAAGAGCAATTATGCATGATAAAATATATGGCATGTCATTTGAAGAAGAGGTTTTATGTGGAATAAAATTTGTATTTACTATTGGAAGATAAGCTGACCTAGTAATTATAGAAAATCTTCACACTAAGAAGTTGCAAAGTACAAGAGGGAAGACAGGAGACTTAAAAAAAGGGTTTTTGAGGAGAAAAATGTTTTCCAGAGAACAATAGAAGCTATATTTGTAATAAAGTGTCTTATACCACTTTGTGCCCGGTTGAAGGAAAATAATGATTTTGCCATCATTTAGAAGAAATACGTTATTTTTAACAAATAGGAAGTCACCCTGAAGATATGATACATATTTCTAGTCAATGATTTTAGTTATTATAATGGAGTGCATTTTAAAATATGATTTTAAAATTTATTTCTCTATTGAGAATGGGGCTTCTTCATATATTGAATTCAGAAGACAACTTGTAGGGGTCAGTTTTCTTTCTCTTCCACATGGATCGCAAAGTTTGAACTCCGGTCCTCAGACTTGCTGGTAACGGTTTTGCCCACTGAGCCATTTCACTGACAAAAGAGGAAGCATGGAATTATATTTTTTGTCATGGGTAGCCAAGTGCCCAGGTATCATGCTGAGGGAGAGAATGATGTTTGAGTTCTCATCATCCAGAAGATGGTGATGGTATGTCAAGATCCATGGTGTGCAAGGCCAGCACTTTACACAGTGAATTAGATCTACTGCTTATTTATTGTTTTTAAATGGTTAAAGAAAACCCCAAATTCTATTAATGTGATAGATTACACATTAGGTCAAAAATAACATGACTTTTTCACATATATCTTTCTTGGGGTCACTTGGGTTTCTTCAGGTATTTGATATATCATAATTTATTTTTATATACTTAGTAATTATATTTTTGCTGTCTTATATTACATTATATTACATTATATTAAATGTTATCTCTGAATGTGAAAAACAACCATCTGATTTATACAGATCTAGTAATCTAAGGTTTTTGTGTATTAAGAGAACCATAAGTTGTTGTGAAAGCTCACTTTTTTTTTATTTTCTAAATAATATTTAATGAACAATCAAAAACAACAAGAACAAACCCCTGTTGCCTCCCCCCTCCCCATGCCTGCCGCCCCACCCTCTCCCACTTATCAACCCTGTCATTCCCCTACACTGGGGCACAGAACCTTCACAGTGCCAAGGGCCTCTCCTTCCATTGATGACCAACTTGGCCATCCTCTACTATACACATGCTGCCAGAACAATCAGTCCCACCATGTATACTCCTTGGTTGGTGGTTTAGTCCCTGGGAGCTCTGAGGGCATTGGTCAGTCCATATTGTTGTTTGTCCCAAGAGGCTGCAAACCCTTTAACTCCATTGGTTCCCTCTCTAACTCCTTCATTGGGGACCCTGTACTCAGTTCAATGGATGGCTGTGAGCCTCTACCTCTGTATTAGTCAGGTACTGTCAGAGTCTCTCAGGAGACAGCTATATCAGGCTGGAGTGCCCTTCCTTCAGTCTCTGCTCCGTAGATCTGGAGAATATCATCCTGAGTGAGGTAACCCAATCACAAAAGAACACACATGGTATGCACTCTCTGATTAGTGGTTATTAGCCCAGAAGTTCAGAATGCATAAAGTACAACCCAGAAACCTCAAGAAAGTCAAGAAAAAAGAAGATATTTCACTCCTTCTTGAAAGGGGGGAACAGAATACCCATGCAAGGAGTTGCAGAAAGCTCACTTTTGATTGAGGTGTCAGTTGACGTATAGAGTAACCGCTTCAGAACTTCAGGGTAAAGATGAATGTGATTATATATTCCAAGAATTTGGAGAAAACTCTACCATGTTTCTAGATAACTTGTTGCATTATGAGAAACACTGTGATGTCTGGAACTAGAACTCAGTAGTCTTATGTGCTCAGTGTAGGTGACTAAGTTACTGTGTGGTCTTGACATCATTGTGATATGGCCGATTGGGCCATCACATTGGGCATATACGACAAAATTTTGTAATTATACAAAGTTATATTTGATTTAATTATAGCAAGAATGTACAGCAGTTACAAGGAAAAATCACAAAAAGTACCTCAAATACTCATTATCTCCATTTCTGGGCTATTTCTTTCATGTCTTAGTCTCTTTTTAGCTGCCTGCAGGTGAACTGTTCACATGCATCAAAAGAAGAAAGAAGTCCAGCTTGATGTACAAGCAATTTTGCATATTACACATAATCAAAAGTGAATACCTATAATATTACATCCCTTTTCTAGAAAATGTGTGAGAGGCAGTAGCATTGGAACTCCTTTCCACTAAATAAAATGTGAAAATTCTAGTTACTCAACTTATACTGGGCTAGATGCACAATAATGCAGTTATGTTCAAACTGCTTCCAATAAAATGAAGATTGAATGTGATTTAAAAATTATTGACAAGCATAACTGTAGAAGTGGCATTTGATATGGTCTAGTATTCAGGAAAAAGAAAACTGAGACAGCTGTGTCCTAGGTAAACACTAATTCAACAATAGTCTCACCAGAGGAGAATTTTCATATCTATGATTCTAGAATAACAAGACTTGAACATACCAAAAAGATTTTTTAAATCATCTATTTTCTTCCATGGTAGTCTCATGAACAAAAGACCCATCGTGGTGGTAGCTATGGCATTGGGCATGGACTTTAGAATTTAGGTTGCACACATCAAGGTCAACCTGATTATTCATATTGTTGAGCTTGTAAACTGCCAGTAGCAGTGAACACACTGTGAATCCCAGGTATAACTCTGTTTCACAGGTGATCAGCCAGAAACCTGGGGTCAGCCTAATTATTTAAGAACAGTTTCTATCATAAAAAAAGACATAGTACTTCTTGTCTTCCTAGAAGATATATTTATAGATTTGTCTTCTCCACATGCTCAGCTTAGGCCAGGAAAACCATCTGAGAAATTAGTCATGACTTACACACTATTTTGATATTTTGTAGAACATTGCTTCTAATAAAGGAAATCCCTTCAAAATAGAACAAGTGTAGCAATGAACGCATGCTCAGGGATTTCACTATTCGTGCTCTCTTCTTCACCAGCCTGACAGATGTGTCCTTAGGGAGTGACAAAGTAGCCTTTCAAAGACTCTGTAGCATCGCTAATTAGAGGCCAATGTCTTTGTTGGCAAAAGCAAGGTTCTTTAGTAGGTTATAGATGCTCCGAATCATAGTCTAATTTATAGTGTTTTCCCCTTGTTGTTGGCATTCACATTTTTTATGAGTAAAGTCAAAGTGGGATGTAAAATGCACTAGTCACCATGGTCTATTTTGCCTCCTCTAAAACTGAGTCTTACAGTTTCAAATACCTTATATTTCTCTAGTCTGTAGCTATCAAATTTGACAGAATTAATTTCCAAAACTAAGACAAGAATAATTTTATTATAGTGGAAATTTTGAAACAATACGCTTGGACATATAGAAATTTTGAAAATGAGTGATAGGGGTATCATACCATGCAAAAAAGAACAGGCAGCTGATAAGATTTAAACTTAAAGGGAACACACTTAACGAATATTGGAAGACTATTAGTTCCTTCTCTGCTGAAGCCATCTGATCTCTTAGTGAGATGAGGTTCAAAACATTCGAAGAGTTTTTTTCCCTCATATTTGTAAGATAGCGTTGTGAAGCATAAATGTGTGTATGTTTTAATATTTTGTTCTATTATTAGATCCTTTATTATATAATATTGATACATTTGCATTGCATCATATTCCTAATTTGACATCATAGCATATAAGAGATCTAATAAAAAACAAAACAGTTTATACATTTTCTGAGAAAGATCCTCTTCCTCTTCATTTATGTTTCTTCTTCTCCTTCCTTGTCCTCCTATGCTTTGTCCTCCTCCCATCCCCGTATCCTCCTTTGTTTTCTTATTCTTTTTTTCACTTCTTTACTTTTGAGACAGGGCTTCATGGAGCTCATGGTCGCGGGCCTTACTTTCTCATGTCTGAGGCTATCCTTGAACTTCTAATTCTCCTGCCTCTACGTCTCAGATGCTAAGAGTACAATCATTTTTCAGTACTCCTCACTGGAGTCTTTCTTTTTTCCTTTAGGCAGGTAGTAGATAGTGTAATTTCAATTGCACAAATGGAAGTTTTATCATGCTTGGTAGAATTGTGAAGTTACTGTAATTTTTATTTGTATATTGGATATAATTAGCAAGTTAATAAAAGGTGGGTTAACGTAAATAATTCTGTGTCAAATTGAACATATCACAGGATGCATCGATAGCTAGTCAAATATTGGTTTGGGTGTACTTGTGAAATTCTTTCAGAAAAAAAAAAAATTAAGTTGACAGAGTCTTTAATACAAGTGTTTTGTCCTAATTCAGATAGAGTAAATTCAGCATTCAAACTTCAAGAGAACTGAATCGATGGAAAATGTGGAAAAAAATACACTGTGTTTGTGTCTTTATCTGTATGTCTGTGTCTGTGACTTTCTGTGTCTGTCTTTGTCTCTCTGAACTTGGGGGTTAAGACATTCCTATTTGAGTTATAATGATCTTGAATTTTTAATGAAGATTGGGATTGCTTTCTGTAAATTCATCTTTCAGATTCTTGACTCTATTCTCCATAAAACAAATCATCTGAGACCCATGCTACCATGGAATAGTTGTAAAATTTCCAGGCTTTTTTGATTATATGAGTTACCTACACGAATAAAACAGACATACACATACTCAAATACTCAACCTGTATACAGGCAAACACACATCTAAACATGCCTTCCCCTGTTTATATTTCTCTATTCTAACAATGACTAAACACAACATAATTAGATTTTCCCATTTTTTTTAATGTAACATGGCTATATAATATCGATTTTTTAATACTAACTTATAATTAAATTTCTCACTATTTATTACTAAATACCATTTCCATATGTGCAGATACTAATGGAGTTTATTCATTAATCTAATAAAATAATTTTTACTTCCTGTTAATTGTAGGCTAATACATAAAACAACTATAAATACAACTACATAAGAATTCATAAATGACAGCTAATTCCTTTGATGGGAAATTGAGGGTGATCTGCAGGAACAGACAAGCTTTAAATAACTACCAAACAAATATCTGAGGATCGGATTACAGAATTGCTAAATTTTTTCTCCAAGATTTGTTCTAATATTGTAAAATGGAAAAAAAAAAACCAATGTTTCACATGTTTTTTCTGAATATACTACCTCATTTCTCAAAAATTCTAAAATTTTATTTTATGATTTATTTAAAATTTTTATTTAAAAGTTTACTGAAAGTTATTCATTTAGAACTTTTAAAAAATATTTTATGCCTTACTCAAAAGTTTATTTTATGATTTCTGAGATGAAATATCATGTTCTTACCCATGTGTTTTTCCTGTTGCTTTTCTCTTTTAATCTTGTGAGTGATCCTTTCTCTTGCCTTCTGATACTGTTCCAACATTGATTCAGTGATGAGTAATTTGGAGGTAACTTTGCTTGGGTCCAGAGTTATCTTTACATCACATTGTTCTCCAAGATCACTTCCATGAACAGTATAACTTTTTCTTCCAACTGTTCGATGAGACAAAAGAAAGCAAGAATGGGAGCTTCCTGTTTATTCTTTGTAAATTTCTCCATGACAAACAAATGTCAGTCACTGAGTTTGCCTGCCTTTGCCTATAAATTTTCTATGGACACAGGAATGTAAATCTGTTTTTCCATTTTGATTCAAAGCCTACACACCCATTGTCTTTTTTATATTAATTTTTATTATATAATATACTATTATACTGTACATTTTATACCTGTTTGCCAAACATTATTATCAAGTTGCCTCATAATATTTTATTTTCCTCTTCAACTTCTACATCTCAGTAGTGCCCTTGGTATGATTATATCATTTTGTTGTTTGTAAGGCTTGTGCAAGAGACACATTTAGAATGTGATCATGATTGCAATGAGCAGCACATCTCCATTTTCTGTATTTCTACCTTTATGTTTTTCTGTTATTTGTGTTGTTATGCTGAACTGATTACTTGTAAGAGTCTCTGTATAAGTGACTACAAAAGGCAGGAAAAATATATTTTTCAAATGAGTGCTGCCCACTTTGCACTTAAAAAATATGTCTACTTTAGTAGATTGTAGTTTAAAATATGCTGAAATACTTAAAGACATTTTTAAGCTTTTGCAATCTTCTCCCTCCAAGAGGAATTAAGAAGAATCTATGAGTTTAGTTATTAGAATTAATATTTGTAAATTATTATTAATTATAATAATATATTTGAGGTCTGCTGATATCTCCTGATCTTTTAGGTGAGATGTTCATGCACATACATGTAGTTTCCCTGTAACTATATGTCAATTTTTAAAACTAAGACATGAAGTTCTATTAGATTCCAGTAATGTCAGTGATTTTATTGAAATGTTTCAGAGCAAAAATTGTAAAATCAATTATTATTATCTGAAGACAATTTTATATGATATAAGTTTAGTAAAGTAAATGCAAATATTTCTACAGTAATTATTGGAATGGTAAAATCAAATATAATATCAAGTCCTAAATTCAGTATGTATGGTACAAAAATTACTGCTCAGATGAATGTGTGAGAGCTGTATTTTAATGTTTGTGTCTGGTAATATTCATGGAACATTACTGTAAAAAGCAATGCCATTTAATTATATTTAGGAGATTATAGTACTTTATTTTATGTACCAGTAATATGGAGTTCTCTGTTCACTAATTAGGTCATGCCTCCCATATATATTAAAATCCTTAATGTGGTATTCTTTGGATAATAAAGGCATAGATACAGTTTGAATTAATTTCTATTGTCATATGTAAAAAAAAGACTTTGAAGCTTCTCTGGAGCAGACATGAATATGCTTGGCTAACTATGAAAGCATCTACTAAGTAGTAACATACCACTGAACTTTTGTATATCTATTTCACTTCAGTAAGGGTTTTATGAATAGTAACATGTAACAGCAACAAATCATATAGTTAATGAAATATCTTGTTTGTGTAATGAATACAAGCTAGTAAGTAATACTGAAAAACAATGATACCAATACAATTTCTGTTGTTAAACTTTACTTCTGTGGATGTTATTCTTTCTTATGATGTACAACAACATATTGATAATTAGTAAAAAATAAAATTCTAAAGTTAGTAGATTAATTTATTTAGAGTATAGTGTGTCTTACTGAAAAACTATGAAATAAATTTTTGTTTTGAGATTTCTGAAGTGTAGTAGCATTTCTCTGTTCAGGTGTAACTACTTTTATTTGAAAAGAACTAAATTATAAGCTAGTTGGAAATAAAAACAAACCAAAACAAAAAAACAAAGACAAAAACGAAAGCAGGGCCAATGAACACCTAAGCCAACAGTAACAGTTTCGGGTAATGGAACCCTGTGTTTATTGTACTTGTTTACTACTAAGGGTGATGGAGATTCTGAGAACATTCTAGAAATCTCAGATTGATAATCAAAAGACATTCATCCTCTTAGCAAAGTACTCTTTAAGATAAATCTTCAACAATGCTCTATGTAACACTTAAAAAAATATTTAAAGTAATTTTATTCTTCATATAGATAATTTATGCCACTAAAAGAGAGGCTGTGGATGACGTGTATTTCCAATTGGGTTGGAGGTCCTGCTCACTTACAGTAACAAGCCAACTGGTATATTCTGCTCTTTATTGGAAGCAGGCCGAATTTACTATCCGTATCACTTCTATTGCTCACACGATGCTTGAGAACATTGAGCACTTTCTTAATCGAATGCTAGAGATCTTCAGCGAGATCAGGGGCAAGGCCTTTGTACTTAAGGATTTTCAAGGTTTTATTACCGATCATAAAATGGACCTGTGCCGCCTCATGTGATTCCCTCCCATCTACTGGGTAGGACCTCCGGCCTTTCTGGGTTAGTTTATACATGAGTTCCTTCACAGTATCAGAAGTCAACTTCAGCCACATGGGGATGCTACAATGGAAATGCACCACCAAACGGAAAAAGCCCTTCCCAGTAGCTTGCATGAACCCATGATGGCAGAGGTCTGGCAGCAAAGAGAGAAGGAGAGAGAAAACCCCACGATCTAAAAGGACAACATTGTAAGCCCTAAACAATTAAAATGCTTATGGTGATAAAAGATGGAACTTTTGCAATACGACAGACTTCAAAAAACATGTCAACAAGCTCTTTCGCAACCCTTTCATAATATGAATTGGTACCACTCAGGAAGCCATTCTGACTTTGAAGTGTGTATTGAGAAGTCTGCATGTGTACAATAAAAATATGCACAACGACTCTTGAGCTTTATCATTTGTTTCAAATGTCAAATGATTTGAATGTACATCAACTGCATTGTAAACACAGTAAAGAATGGATCACGCAAAAGGAAGGTGGAACTCGTAGGAACTAGTGGATGACAGTGAAAAAGATGACAGTTAAAACATTCACATTCCATTTACATAAAATTCAAAAACAAACAAAAAACCCTCACCTGTTAAAAGTCAGATTATTTTACATTGTGAGGAAAATTATTATATAAAAATGACATTTCTGAAGTGATTATCCATGGTTGTGAAAAGCTTTAAAATAATGTAACTTTTATCTTGAGAGACATTAAGTATTGACTGATTGCCTTTTTCAGTGTTTAGCTGCACTCGTGTAATGTAGTTGCACTCACAGAATGAAATTTTATTTCCTGAGATATTGCAGGATGACTTTGACTTCATACTATGTTAAACATTTATCAAACAAGTTTGTGTGCAAAACTATCCCTTTAGTTTTGATTATTATTGGGTGAATAACTGAATTTTAAATGTTGATTTATGCCTGTCTTATTTCTTTAATAACTAACTCTAGGAGCATGGATTTCTTGCCTTCAAGGATTTACCAGCATCCTTGAAGGAAAAATAATGACCATACAAGAGAAGCAAATGGACAAACAAGGACAAAACAAGTTAAAGGAAAAGCAGGCATGCCTTATGCCAAAATTACTCTCCGGGACTAGTTCTAGACTGTGAAGCCTGTGTAAGCAGAGTTGTCAGCATGTGCTGATTCAGTTGGGTCCCTGATTACAGGAATAAAAGCCAGCCTTTAGGAAAGGAGATGCCCCAGAGATTCCCTGGAAAGATTGCCTGTTCCTTGTCCTAGATTTTCTGACTTGAAACTGAAGTTGAAATCCCAGTAACAAAAATTCTATAAAAAGGAAAATTTTAGAACAGGAAAAATACTTTTATATATAATATCTACTGGTATTTATTTTAATAGGGTTACATTTTACCTTTATTTGATACATATGGAAGAAGCGGCTAAATATCTCCAAGCAGAACAGAAACACTTCATGTAAATATCACTGCTGTATAATTACTCTTTAGCATCTAATATCTTGACTCCAAGTTTACTATAGAATAATTCATAGCGTCTTGCTATTGGTCTGTATTATTATTTAACATTTTGTAAAGTTATTTTTCAATGATATGTAAATAAGAAATCTTCACATTTGTTAATAGTCTAACTTTTTAAACAGGTGCTTAAAATGTATATTTTTTGTTTTATTCATTTTTATATTTCTGTAAAGTAATCTCCCTGTGTATTGCAGACAAAGTTTACACATGTTATCTTCCAGGCTTTGTCTCTGAGTGCTTGGATTACAGGTATCTTCATCACCATCCTTTTGTATAATGGGTTTGTACTACTAACGACAGAAAAGCCACATGCTTATCAAGTAATATTTGTAATAATAAAATTGACAATATTTATTAGTGATTAATTCAGCATATTTATTAGATGAACTAATAAAATAAATAGCCTTACCAAGTACTTCATTGGGGAATGTGTAAAGATCAAAAAGTATTTCAAATATAACATAGTTATTTTTATTGTATCCATGTACTTGTTCACGAATATGCACATTCCTATGCATATATAATGTATGTAACATATGGTCATATATATAATGATATATATTAGCAAATAGTATTTAAATGTATTTTATAACAATATGAAATTGTTTAATGTTACATGAAGCAATCTAGCTTTAGAGCATTCAATAGAAATATTGTGGGCACAAACTTCAAAATTAATTTTGGTTATATAAAAATATCTAGTATCTAGCTGAGGAATCAGGATTTATTCAACAAAACTGGAAAATCTAAATGAAATGGATGATTTTTTTAGACAGATACCATGTACCAAAGTTAAATTAAGAGCAGGTAAGCTATCTAAACAGGCTCATATCCCCTAAGGAAATAGAGGAAGTCATTAAAAACATCCCAACCAAAAAATTTAAGATTACTTGTCAGTTTTGCCCCTTCAAAGTAAAGCAGAATAAAGAAAAAAATGAACACAAAATCAGTGTGAAAGAAGACATACCTCTTTTGCTTATAATCATCATTTATCAAAACTGCATAATAGAGAACATCCAATGGATTTTTTTTCTTATCCTTGTTAATGACTGTTTTTTATGTTTTACTCCAAAGATTAAATAATCAGTATCTAAGGGAAGAACATGTGAATCTTGTGTATTAAAAGATCATTTTATTTATAATATAACTATAGTTAGTTGTTATATCAAACTGAGGCCACTCTGTCCTCTAACATATTTACCTCAACACTCATTTTAATTAGGCCTTCATAAATGTGACAGCTTTGTGGATAATTGTAATCTAGTGTTTAAAGTGTTGCTCATTTGCTTGGTTATCCATGGTATAAACTTAAAAGTTTTATTGCCAATAAAAATTATATTTATACATTTAATTGTTTTTAACAGTTTATAATTATAATATGGGTGCCTCACTCATTCCTTCCTTTTCTTCCTTCCAATATAATTTTCTTACTCCCATTAAAGTATTTTCTATACATACATATTTATATAATCTTATATATAAATATATATTTATATAGTTTTATATAAATATGAATATATATAGTTTTATATATAAAATATAAATTATATATATAACTTTTCCTAAACATAAATAAAACATGCTCAGCCTGTATTATGTAACACGTATGTATACATTATTCTGTGCTGTTGTTTTATATTAGAAATCAATTGGTGTGCTCTTCCTTATGGGAGACTATTCCATTCTCAGAATTTTTTAGCTACTTGTCCTTATTTGTCTAGGAATGAGTCCTCACGACATTTCACCTTACTTATTAGCACATTCACTGGCGTTGTCCTTGTTCAGGTTGATCTGAACTGAGAATTCTCAAGAGAAAAAAAACTGTAAGGAGAGAAAAGAGTAATATAACAGTAAGGATGTCTGAAAAAAATTATAAATAAAATTATTAGTTGTCTACAACTAGTACATGCAATCAATACACATAAGTTTGTGAATAAAGATACGTATATAGTTTAAGTGAAATTTGCCATTTTGGCTGATAAAGAAACCTCCCAAATAAAGGATAAGCTTAAAAACAAAACCAACAAAAAGAAAACAAACTAACAAACAAAAAACAAAGAAACAGAACTCAACACAATTCATAAAAAGTCCTCTTTCTAATTGTTGGACAGCATTGTCTAAAAGACTTCAAAATTGAAAACAACAACAACAACAAAAACAAAACAAAATAAAACAGGTCATGTTATTGCCCTTCATTGCTCCACCTAGTGGTCTCCTTTGCTGAAGAAGATACTGTGCACGTGAGAAAACGGGGCCTCAAAGCCTTTGAGCTATAACGGACCTGAAAGACTTCTCCCTGGGAAGTAATATTCATCACACTAGAAAGTGCCACATAGACATCTAAGAGTGAAAAGCGATCAATGGGCATGACACCTATGAATGAGGATAGTGACCCATATGCTATAATAATCCTAGGGGTCCAATGGAGGAACACATAATTAGCAGTAACCAACAGTTCTCTAATTGGATTTAGCATCTGTTCAACAAGCGCGATACTGGTAATACCTGGTACTAGCATTGTATCGATTACCACATTTAGGAGAACCAAGAACTTTAGCTTTTTATTTTTTTTAAACTAAGCCAATATAATCTCTAAGTACATTATAAACATCTGTCCCTGTACCTTAGATTCGTCTAGTTCTTACTCTTCAGGGAAACATCTCTATGCAATAGAGACCATTATAGTACTAAAACCAATCAAGATGTAGATTTGCTCTTCTCAGTCACAAAAGGTACATCTATAAAACAACTCCCACACCTAAGCTTCAGGAATGTTACACAATTGGGGCAGATACATTGTAAAGATCAGAGGATTATGGTGTTTGATGTTTGATTTTTGTCTCTTAGGAGTTTTAGGAGCTGCACCCACAGAGTGTCAATATCATGGCTGCCTAAACATGAGCTAAGAAAAACAAAACAAACAAACAAACAAACAACCGCAAAGAACCAGCACAGTAGCTATGTGACAAAGGACTCGAAGTCAAAATCACGGGTACAAACTGATGGCCTATGTTTTGCTTCAGACGGCTTTCCACATTGCTGTCTCTGGAGATCTCCACACAGTTCTCTGCTTTAGACAGCTTTCTCCTGCTATTTTAAAAACTCTCTGGAGAGCTCGATTTTTGCAGACCAAAAAGCCCAGTTCTTTATTTTACACATCAGTTCAGTCTTTACCCCAGGTTCCCTCCTGATCATTCCATGAATCCGCAGTTCATGACCCCAGCCCCTTGCTTCCTAGAAAGAGACAGTAAGCACAAGCACAGACAGTGAGATAGCTGGGCAGGACCGTGACCCGAAACCACCATTCTGACCACACCAGGACCTAAATGAGCTCTGTCCCAGGTTGACCCCAAACGCAGGAATCCACCTTCTTGCATAGCATAAACAAAATAACTTAGCAAGGTGGGATCTTGTCTTGAGATCATCACTTCCTAAATCTCTTCATCTCCTTCCTTAGTATCTTGGGACAAGCTAGTCCCCAGTACAGCTTCCTCTGTTCCCCTATCTGCGAAGCTCCCCGTACAATTCACACTCCGTCCCTATATTTTGCATCATTGAGAAATTTCGTATTTTCGAACGCATGTCTTCAGCGTTTCCTCCCCCAGCCTCACGGGCTGTACAAGGTCACAGTGCTCCTCCGTTTTGAGGAGACACAGACATGGCCTTGACTCCAGGACCTGCCACCATCCCCAAACATCGTGGAGTCTTAAACCCTGGCAAAGAGGGCATTCCTCAAAGGAGGAGCGTGAAAATATGTACACCATTATACAAACAAGCCTCAAGCCACCGCAACCATCAACACTCGTGGAGACGCACACCCTGCTGACTCTGCCCCAGGGGCAGGAAACTGTCATACTGTCCCTTTCCTGGCCAAGATGGACTTGGTGGATATGCTAATGTGGAGAGAAGAAATCTCAGAAGGCCTAAATTAAGAACTTCAAGCTGCTACACAACGCTGCGAGCAATCAAAGGAGGAAATGAGCTTCCCTAGAAAGGAGCACAGCAGTTGGTTATCCAATACCAAATGTTTGACCTGGATAACATACAGAGATGTGATGTTCTACAATCTGAGCAATATAATATTATGTATGCCGTACATATGTGTGTAGGAAAATACACGTATCGTGTGCATATGCAAGTATATATCAGTTCATGGAAAAAGAGAGCAAAGAAGATCATATTGGATGATTTAGAGGGAGGAAAGGGGGAGTGGGGAGTGAAATAATGTAATTTTAAAAGTAAAATTAAATTAAAAAATAAGGTAAACACATTGACTTTGTTGGGCCAGGAAATGTTTGTGAACCCCAAAAGACCACCAAGGAGCCGAACCGGATACAAACACTTTAGGGTATTTTTATTCAAGCTGGAGTCAACCTTGACACAGTAGGAAGATGGAACCCTGAGCCTAGTATCAGGCAAACATTTATCAAGGCACGAAGTGTATCTAGCCTGGTACTCATTTGATTGTGGGGGTGGGCATTATGACCTTTAACATATTTTTTTTAATTATTATTATTTTTTTCGAGACAGGGTTTCTCTGTATAGCCCTAACTGTCCTGGAACTTACTTTGTAGACTAGGCTGGCCTCAAACACAGAAATCTGCCTGCCTCTGCCTCCCAAGTGCTGGGATTAAAGGCGTGCTCCACCACTGATGAGTGGCTTTAACATAATTGCCTGGTACTGAGAACCAAACTATAGACTTAACTTCTGCTTTCCTCCTGATTGGGGGTTTTTAAGCAGGTGCAGACTTGTAACTTGGAGGTGAAGATTCCTTGAGGGAATAACCAGGAGCACAGGTCTCTCAACTTAAACATGGATATTTTGTAGAAAAAGAAAATCACTCCTAGCAATTCTGAGTAAGCAACTTTGAGCTGAAACAAAAACCAGTATTATCTTTCAAGTTCAAGGAAACTATTCCATTTGCTTGTGAAATCACTTATTCATTTCTGAAATTATTTACTTTTAGTTCCTTTTCAAACCTAAGTTGCTTTAAGAATTATATATCTGTGTATTGCACATAGATGTAAGCTTTACATCTCCTAACTTTCATTTAACATCCGTCTCTTAATTTTGCCAATTTACAAATCTGCAAGTTCTGAAACATCCAGTAACATAGACAAAAGTTTCCTGCCACTCTAATGTAACCATGTGATGCTCAAAGATTCACAATTGCCCACTGACCTTCATATACACAGTATGACATTTATGTGCTCCACACATAAATTACATAATAAAAATATAATAAAAATATAAATATTATGAAGTACACTAATCTCAAGACAACAATAATGAGACTGATTCTGGCATTTGATAGTTTTAGTAGGCAAACTTCCTGAAATAAGGCACCGAGGAGGGAAATAGTGTTCACTGTAAACTCGTGCCTATTTATGTTAATAGAACTCATTCTCCCAGTTGGAAAACATTTGCCCATTGAAGTTTTCTCTATATTTAGGAGTATATTTATTTGTACATATGGCTTCATAGTAAAACTAAAATATATTAATGCTGTCCTTATCCCCACACAGAAAATATTTAAAAAGATGATAGAAGAGTACAGTTTGTGGTATGTCTTTAGAGTCTATTTCTAGCAATTACTTCTAGTAAATAAAATGTTTACTAAATGCATTTTCAATTGAATTCATAATGTACTATTGGGAACATACCAGTTAAATATAATGGATTCAGAAGTTATCCTAAAGTTGCCAGGTGGTGATAGTGCACACCTATAACCCTCAAGAGGCAAAGGCAATATCTATGAGTGTTCAAAGTATAAAGTAAGTTCCAAGACTACCAAAGCTATATGGCTAAATCTTGTCTCAAAACACACACACACGCACAAATACACACAGACACATACATACACACACACATACATATACATATATGTTACCTGAACATATGTAATTACCTCATTTCAATATTTCATATGCATATTTTATAAAAATAAATGTAAAATGATGTTCTCAAAGTAACTGCCTTATTTGAAAATAAAGATCAGATCATATAAGGCATATTATCAGATATTGAATTGCCAACAAATATAGGAAATGGAGGCATTTGCTTGTTACATTAGTATGGTTTTCTAAGTGTAAGTTCATATTTTCTGTAATATATTAATGTTTCATTCCTTTAAAGATATATAGTTTTTGATAATTACACATGTTCCTTATATTCTTTATTCAGGATTCAATAACTTATTCTAAGCTATTCAGTGGAAAATTTTTGTTTTTATTTGATTGACAGACTAAAACAAAAGATCAAATAAATTGGATGTCTGTGCTAGTGGATGTTCATATACTTCTCACTTTACAAGACAGATCTGCAAACAACAGTTCCCTTTAAAACCTGGGAAAGGGCTATAGCAACCAAAAAAACAAAAAACAAAAAAACAAACCTCATAATGTCTGTGACAAATGAAGCTCAAGACACATCAACAAATCAATTTCCCAAATGTGAGAAATAAGTTTTTTTAAGCTCTCTATCACAGCTGAGTGTGGATATATTAAATTCCTGGTGGGCTGACCTTGACCTAAAATCCAGTTGCTTCATGTATTACTTACTAGTGTCAGGCATTAAAATTTGAGTTTTATTTTATTTTAATTATACAATAGTAAGTATCAGTTGCCTAAAATAATAATTTTGCATTATATTCTAAAATTGATTCAGGTGAATCCTCAAGTATAACACAGTTGAATGAATAGGCATTGTTTGTAAAGTAAAATAAAGCAAATTGCTGTTCATTTTCAGGTAAAGACTGTAATTTCTTATGTGGAAAAAAAAGATTTAATAGCTTATTTGTAATAACCATCTCTTACTTCCTTCATGAATGAAATATCTGACCCTATCTCTCCATAAGAGATCAGCACTAACACCTGCCCACAGAATAATTCCAGAGCTTAGGTCTTCCACCAACGCTGGCATTTGTGCCCTTTCGATTACATTTATGACATATAAATGCTCCATCATTCATTCCTCGTGATTTTCCCGAACAGTTTCTCAACCTCAGAAGACTGTACAATGATTTTCATAGAGGATATTGTGCCCTAAACCTCATAGCATGACCAATTTGTTTACTTGTTATTTATAGCACAAGTGACCTACAGAAATGAAATTCAAGGGAAAATAGCAGATAGGTATTTGAAATAATCTAATCCAAAGGTGTAAGCATTAAACATGCCTGGAACAGGAATTTATAAAAGAATATTTTATTCGTCCTACTTTCCAAATCTGTTTTACATGTTTAGATCAAGGTCATTAATGTTTCAGCTCTATAAACATGTCTTAAATCATCCCTCAAGTCATACTTCTACCTGGAATGTAAATCTCTTTAGGAATCATGTGATTATCATATGCTGCATGTATCACTTGTAAAAATCATACTGTAACACGTTTAATAAACTTGTGACATCACATATGAGTTTGTCTGAGAAACAAACAGCCACAACATCAAAGCATTATGTATTACATTATTTGGATAAGACATTAAAAGACATTATTAGCAATTCAGGTAATATGCACTAGCGAAAATATACTCAGTTGATAAAAAAATTTCTCTTTTAATAAGACTTAGGTTTTTAAAAGAGAATATTGCTGTGATTTTATTGAGCAAGGTCATCCTTTTTGAGAGATTTGATTGACCAAAGTATGAGTTAACAAAGAAAATGTGAAGCGATGAAAGCTTTGTTGATAGTATACGAGTTTAAATATACTATAGCAAGGATTAGATTTAAAGATGACTCAATAACAAGGAGCGTTAAACCTGTTACAAAGGTATGGAGATATTCAAAGAAGGGAAATTTGTAATTGTTACAATAAAAGATAGCAACATATATTTAAAAAAATTAAAAATAACCGGATTCCTATTATCGTCCCCAATCATTATTAATTGAAGTAGGTAATGGGATCCTTAACAGCATTAGAAATCAACCTGACTTAAAATATTATTCTCAGAGTCCTGAAGCTCATCAGCCAGTTGATCACATTTCATAATTATTTAATAATGAGGAAGATTTCAAGATATTGTCTTAACCATATTAAGAACAAATAAATGATAACTCAATTTTAAATAAATTCCTTAAAATACAAGCAAAAATGTCACTATCTTATTTGCCAGGATACACCAAAATGTTGTAAATACATCTTTTAGAAACACTAGGTGAACGTTTTGAAAACCAGTATACTAAGAGAAATGTGGACAGTAAAGATCCAGCTCATGACGTTTCAGAGAGGAATAAAGACACCTTAGGGAACATAAATGAGTCCATTCTTGTTCTGTTTTTCCACTATATCTAGTATTTACCTGTGACTTGATGAGTGAGAGAGAATTCAAAATTAATGTACTAAATTATTGTCAAAAATGTATTAAAGGAAAAATTCTTATTTATTTATTTTTTACACTACAGATTTTATACCCCCCTCCAAGTCTATCCTCTGAGACTGTTCCACATCTCACACCTTCTCCCCTGTCTCTAAGAGGATGTTCCTACATCCCAGACCCTAACCCCACACCCAATCAGACCTCTAAATTCCCTGGCACCTCCAGTCTCTTGAGGGTTAGGTGCACCTTCTCTGAACACACACCCAGTAGCCTTCTGCTGTGTATGTGTTGGTGGCCTCATACCAGCTGATGTATGCTTCCTGTTTGGTAGTCCAGTGTTTGAGAAATCTCAGGAGTCAAGATTAATTGAGATTGCCCATCCTCCTACAGGGTTGCCCTACTCCTCAGCTTCTTTCAGCCTTTCCCTAATTCAACCACAGGGGTCAGCAACTTCTGTCCAATGGTTGGGTACAAATATCTGCATCTGATTCTTTAAGCTGCTTGTTGGGTCTTCTGGAGTGTGGTCATGCTAGGTCCCTTTTTGTGAACTTCCATAGCCTCAGTAATAGTGTCGGGCCTTGGGATCTCCCCTTGAGCTGAATTCCACTTTGGGCCTGTCTCTGGACCTTCTATTCCTCAGGTTCCTCTCCATTTTCATCCCTGCAGTTCTTTCAGACAGGAACAATTATGGGTGAGAGTTTTGACTGTGGGATGACAACCCACTCCCTCATTTGATGTCCTATATTCCTGCTGGAGGTAGGCTCTATAAGTTTCCTCTCCTTACTGTTGGGCATTTCATCATATTAAGAATTTTGACTGGCACATATGATATACATTCTCTGATAGGTGGATATTAGCCCAGAAGATAGGAACACACAAAGTACAAACCACAAACCATAAGAAACTCAAGAAGAAGGAAGATCAAAGTGTGGGTACTTTGTTCCTTCTTAAAAGGTGGAACAAAATATCCATGGAAGGAGTTGTAGAGACTAACTATGGAGCAGAGACTAAAGGAAGAGACTGCTCCACCTCGGGATCCTTCCCGTATTCAATCATCAAATCTAGACACTATTGTGGATGCCAGCAAGTGCTGGCTAACAGGAGCCTGATATATCTGTTTCCTGAGAGGCTCTGACAGTACCTGACTAATACAGAAGTAGAGGCTCATAGCCATCCATTGGACTGAGCACAGGGTCACCAGTGAAGGACCTAGAGAAAGGACCCAAGGAACTGAAGGGTTTGTAGCCCCTTAGACTGAACAACAATATGAACTAACTAGTACCCTCAGAGCTCCCAGGGACTAAACCACCAACCAAAGAGTACACATGGTGGGACTAATGGTTCCAGCAGCAAATGTATAGCAGAAGATAGCCTAGTTGGTCATCAAAGGGAAGAGGGGCTCTTGGCCCTGTGAAGGTTCTATGCCCCAGTGTAGAATGCCAGGGCCAGTAAGCAGGAGGGGGTGGGGTGGTGAGCAGGGGGAGGAGGGAAGGAACAGGGATTTGTTTTAGATTTTATTTTATTTTATTTTATTATTTTTTTCTTTTTCTTTTTTCTTTCTTCTTCTTTTTTTTTTTTTTTTTTGAAGGGGAACCAGGGAAAGGAGATATTGTAAATAAAGAAAACATCTAATAAAAAAAGAATTTTGACTGGCTCTTTATCACTACTTTCATTCTAATATACATTGAAAAGGGATAAAATATTTTGAAGCTTGGTGCCAAAAAACATAGACAAGTATATAGTCAAGTACAGAGCACAGAAAAAGCATATGAAACTCCTAAGGAAGTAGTGTTCTTGAAAAAAAATATTGTGACCTTCGCTGGAATAAAAGAAATGTTACTGAAAGGGCATGATTCCAATCTTTGACGTTTTCAACTTGTAAAATTGGAGATTCCTTCCAAAGGAGAGCAAAGAGCATCAGATATAAAATTGCCAGTGAGGGAACAAACCCCTTTTACAGAAACACTGCATAGGATAGTATTTCTCTACAGTCATCAAGTACTGACCACTCTAATTTTGTTCCATAAAGGCTTTTCTAACTCTCTGGCTAGCAGCAGAGTGCAGAAGCATGGAGGGTGGTATAAGCAAAAACAAATCAAGGTAGATAGCATTCTGAAGGCTTCTAATGCATGTGCAAAAATTATTGAGGCTAAGCAACATGGAGAAGGGTATATTTCCTTACAATGATCCCTGGGAAGGTATAAATCGAAGCTTAGATGTTGAAGAGTAATTTCACTAAAGAACTCCCAGGAATACGGAGATGTAAAGATGGCTGGAAGTCCACCGAGGAAAGCCCCCTGCCTGCATCAGATGGAGCAAGCCCCAACGATCAGTGTCTTACACTACAGCAAGCAAAACTGGAAGCCTTGGATTGAACAAGGCCATTACAGCATACATGTTTCCTGCGTTTCCTCTAAATGACAGTTTAGGCTTTGATTTGATGGATTGAAATATTCATTTCACTTAGAAATTTTTGTTATGATCCTATTTCTCCATGTTTTTCAGTAGAGATGCTTGTACATGCCATTCTATCACATACATGTAACTTGTTTTTTTGTTTAGCAGATACTCAACTGAAGAAGTTGTCTTGATTGACAGAACAGAATTTGGATTTTGAAAGTATTCAGACTATTAAAGATTGTGAGGCCCTTAAGAGACTGAAGAAATGCATTCAAGACTAAGAGATGAAACCTTAGGGGCAGTTGGGATTATTATTTTTTGAGCAATGCCTATAATTGCCCGATTAAAAACAAGAGTTGTTATAGTTATTTTTCATTTGATTTTACTGCATTTAGAATTGCCATGGGAACACAACTTGAAATGTTTCTATGACTGTGTTTACAGAAAGGTTCAACTAAGGAAAAATGTTCATTCTAGGCACATTTCCTAAGGTGTGGTCCTTCATGAGTAAAATGGAAGAAGTAGGCTGAGAACCATTGGTCCTCTTCCTCCACTGTCTTGTTACAGATGAATGGGAGCAGCTGCCTCAGTTGTCTGTTAACAGGACTTTCAAACATGGTAGGCTGTATCCTGAATTTGAGCATGAAGAACAGTTTCTGAAGTTGATTTTCTTTTCAGAAATTATGCCGCAGCAATGAGAAAAGTAAGTAAGAGAGTTGGTCCTTTAGTATCTCCACAAACATGCACTACTATCTTTTCTAATATTTTTACAGTAACTAGATTCTCTTTACTGTTTTGTAACAAAACAAGCCAACCATTACCTTTTATTTACACTAAGCCTCAGTATGTATGAACATTGAAGAAGAGCATGTAATTATGTTATCACTTGTAACAAGTGTTTATAGACCAATTTCATCTCTACCCTGTTATTACTAATATTAATGTCTTTTATTTTTAATCTTTGAATTTCCAAGATCTACCTCATTCTGAAAGTCACAAAATGACTACATTGTGTATGTGTATGAATTAATAAGTTAAAGGTTCAATGATACAGAAATATCCAATAAATATTTGCAGAGTATCTATAACATAGCAATGTCTTAAACTGTGTAAATGTATTAATATTTAAACCCAGAAGGATATGAAAGATCTTAGGATCTAAGATTTTCTGTCTAACTGTAGTCTGATTATTTCTAAATTCTTTGCTTTTTAAAATCTCATTATTAGTAAGTTATCCTGGTTTAACCTTGAAATCTCAAGTAGCAAACACCCACATCCACATTCACCCACATACACTGAATAAAATATTCACAATTACTATTGGAAGATTGTCATTTTTCTTTTTCATTTAATTGCTTAAGTAAATTAAGGCAGCTGATGGAATAGAAAAAAAAAAACTTTTTGTTTGGCCTGAAATTTAAGTGTCATTTAATTTTTGAGCAATTCAAAGGTCGGCAGTTTCAGTCAGTTTTATTTTTATTTTCCATTTGCTACACTCCCACTCTGATCTTGAATTGATATTCACAAAAGGTTTAGGCTTCTCACTGTACATGCAGTTTGCATTTTAAAGCAAGGTAATATATATGAAACATTAGAAAAAAACGTATTCATTTGCTTCAATTACTTTAAATGTCAAAAGCTCTCTGCATAGATGAGCAATAACCACCTTCCCCCTCAATCAGGATGGAACTTGACAGAGGTAGAATAAAAGTTTTAATGTTGATCTGTTGGCAGAAGGATGGGGTGACACTATTAAAATAAAACTTCAGCTTCAATTATTCAATCATATCATTTGAATTGAATGATCCAGTAAAGGGAGAGTATGGTTTTCAAATGAGAAATGCATAGAATAGGCATAAATTTAGCATTCATCTATTTATAATTATTATTCAAAATTACCAACCAAGAGCACGAAATAGTATGGGCCCCAGGCTCTTTCTTC
>JADRCC010163564.1:0-11223 GCA_019843855.1 Hylomyscus alleni
GGGGGGTAGATGATAGTCAAGGATTAATATAGATAGGAAATAACTCCTTCCCACAGAGAAGGTTTCTACTGCAGGGAGAACTTTCTAGTGTGATGCTGTACTTGACCAGTAAAGTCTAAGAAAAGCAGATGTAAGAGACTTAAACAAATGTGACTTTCTTGGGCTTTCCCATGCTAGAAGCAAACCACTTTGCCAGGGCACGGGGCACTCACTTGTAATCCCAGCCCTGGAAGGGCTGACTTTGGGGCCAGCCTGGGATACTTAACAAGACTGTAAAAACAAAACTGAACAAAAGCTAAGCAAGAACACCAAGGAACAGCACCAGTCGGCTCTGTAGTAGCATTTCAGGGCTCAGACCTTTGGGGGGGGTAATTTATTTCTTCAGGTTAAGGTGGGCACTCTCAGAAGTCTACTTCTGGGGAAGTAAAGGACTCAGACCACCCCTTTCACTGAAGAAAACAATCTCACTATGTCTTAGAAGCTAGGCTTAATTAACGCAGATAAACCCAGAGGCTCAGGTTAGAGTCGTTTAAGTTAAAGTATGACCTCTTAGGGGGAAAAGAATGATCAGGACTAACTAAGCCTGGTTTTGAGGCAAGTGACTGGAATGTGGTGGGCTGCTGAGAGCTAGTCTCTTAACTCAGACCCACAGCATGGATCCAACAGCCTGCAGCTCTAGTCCTCAAAGGGACACTAGCCATGAAGGAAATTCCTGAGGTTCTAATACTCTTTTATCGCTGAGAATTAAATCAGAAAACACTACATCAGGAGACTTGCAGAAGCTACCCGCCCTCGGTTTTTACAAAATACTCGTAATGACTGAAAACATTTGCAAAACAGTTAATTCACTCAGAACTCATCTGAGGCAAATGTTTGATTTAATTTCCCACTATAGGGGGGAAAATCACAGCCAGCGGAGCCTACGAAATAAGCTTAGATTAAACACAAGTACGTGACTGAAATTGCTGGTAAGAATTGACTCAGACTCTCCAAAGAGGATGGGCTCCCTCACAGAAGAGAGACAGATCTGGCAGAAGGCATAGTTTTCAAAGACAATCTGGATGTCTGCCTGTCTAAAAAAAAAATAAGTGATTTTATTTTTTCTTTGAGGCAGAGTCTCACTGTGTAGCTTCAGCTACCCTGGAACTCATTATGGATACTAGACAGGGCTAGCAACCACAGAGCTCTCTGCCTGCCTCTGCCTCTGGAGCCAGCACCACCAGCGAAATTATTTATGAATGTTATTTGGCTATGTGTTAGTTTATGTGTGCATGTGTGTATGGACTTTGGTCATATTTACTCTTCCAGCTAGTGCCCTTCTTCCACCCAAAGTGCCCACCCCACCTACTTCCACATTTATCATTATTATTATTATCATTATTATTATTACTATTACTATTGTTATCATTATTGTTACTACTCAGACTCTGTATACAGGGAGAAGCACCTGTCACTCAGAGTCTGGCTTATTTATGAAATGACAGTCACCAGCTCCATCCATTTCCCTGCACAACATCATCAAACTGTTCTACTCTATCGCTGAAGGCGAAGAGCACGGCACAGCTGCTTCCTATTTCCTCGCTGCCTGTCTCTGATGGGCGCCTAGGCTGACTCCAAGCTTGCCTACTGGGGCCTACAGTGCTCCGGCTGGTGCATGGGTATATCTGTGAAATGCTGGCCTGGATTCCTTCACATGTGCACCCGGGAACAGCATAGCTGGGTAGCGCAGACGCTTTTCAGGTTTCTGAGGCGCTGTCATCCCGACTCTCACAGCTGCTGCTGTAACCATGGCGCTGTAACCACCACGTTCGCCCTCACTGGGATCTTTTTGCTCATTTGGCTTTTTTCTTAATGACAGCTACCCTGACAGTGATGGTTTTGTTTTAAAAGTCCCTTGATGGCTAAGGAGAAATAAACATTTTTTTTCTGAGGATCTAATCACCACCTGTACTTCTGAGAATGACCGCCTCCTCCACTCACTTGCCTATTCATTCACAGAACTTCTCACTCTTTTAGCGTTCTGTTGTCGGTCACGTTCTCTCCCTATTCTGGCTATTAACCTCTGTTGGCTGAGCTGTTGGCAAAGGCTTTCTGTACCTCCTTGGCTGTAAAGGACTCTGCAATCTGACGAAATCGTATTGGTCAGTTGTTACTGTCAATCTATTTCTCTGTCTCTCTGTCTCCTTCTGTGCCTACAGATCAGAATATAGCTCTCAACTCCTTCTCTAACACCGTGTCTGCCTGAATGCTGTCACATTCCCCACCACGATTCATTAAATCTCTGAAACTGTAAGCAAGCCCCCAACTAAACGCTTTTCCTTTTAAGAGCTGCCTTGGTCCCGGTGCCTCTTCACAGCAATACAACAGTGTTTATTACAGCAGCAGAAAGAAAACTAGGGGCTAGAAAGATGGCTCAGTGGTTAAGAGCACTGACTGCTATGCCAAAGGTTCTGAGTTCAAATCCCAGCAACCACATGGTGGCTCACAACCATCCATAATGAGATCTGATGCCCACTTCTGGTGTGTCTGAAGACAACTACAGTGTACTTACATATAATAATAAATAAATCTTTAAAAAAAAAAAAGAAAAGAAAGAAAGAAAACTAGGACAGAAACTGGTACCAGAGAAGGGAATGCTGTGATGCCCCTAACCATGAGGCCTGCATTGTTTCGAGGGAAGAAGGTAAAGGGTTTTGAAGCTTTGGCTAGAAAAGCCAATGAGTGCTAAGGGCTCAATAACCTACCCTGGGGACAAGGAAGATGAAGCTAAGAACAGGCTGACAATGGAGGCTTGAAGGATGTTTCAGAAGGAAGTCTGGGATTCCCTCAAAGGGTATCAGGGCTGGCCATGTGACCTTTCAAATTAAGAATCTGTGGTGTCTCATCAGCTGCGATCAACATGATACTAGCCCTACTGAAGTAGAAGATTTGTTTTACTGGGACGACCAATTCTGGTTAGCTGGGGTTGAGAAATCATCTGTGATTGACTTCACCACAGGGGCGAAGTCTTCTCGGAAGTGCTGTTCAGGGTCAGCACACGGAAGCTGTGGTGCGGTCCCAGGGCCAAGGCTGCACACCAGTTTGGCAACAGAACTTGGTAAATGATGTGTAAGAGTCTCCTGTATGCTCCTGGTTCTGAAGGCATGAAGGTATCATGGAGAGTGGCCGAGGCTTGACACTGTGTGGTAGGGTCAGGGTCTCCCTGAAAAGAGGCTGGGAGAAGCCACAGGTGAAGATGCAGCCTCAGCTCCAGTGGAAACCGTGGGATATCAGAGGGGCCGGATGACAAGATGACTGCCAAGGGCAGTGGCGGGTGTGGAATGAAGCCACCCTGAGCCTGAGACAGACTGTATGCACCATAAAGGGCAGAGCCAGAGGAGTGAGGCTGCTGAGCCTTGGAAACCGGAAGATCATAAGTGAGTCCCATATTGGACACTGAGCTTTTTATACAGATTTTGGATTGTTTTGATCTTATTGTATCTATGCCCCAGTTTTCCCTTTTAGAATAAAAAATTTGCATATTATACTTACTTTAGATTTTACAAGACTGCACAGTTAAAAGACTTTGTATTTTTTAAAAAAATAGCATTTAAAGTAAATTTTGTTTTTTTTTTTTGTTGTTGTTGTTGTTTTTGTTTTATTTCATTTTGAGAGAGGATTAATCTATATAGCCCTGGCTGGCCTGGGGTTTGTTCTATAGACCAAACTCAAACATATGCAGGCTTTTGGCTGCAGAGTGCTGGGATTAAAGGCATGTACCACCACCATGCCTGTCAAAGTGTCGAAAATCTTAAAGACTGTGGGAATTTTAAAGTTCTTCTATGTTTTATACTATGATATTAGCATGAGATTTGGGGGACGGGGACGGTCACATGCTTCTGTGTCAAGTTGACATGGGTGGACTTAGGGTGGCTTCTAAGTCTCCTTGGGAAGATGGAACCTCAACTAAGGAATTGCCTTCACCCGACTAGCCTGTGGGCATGCCTGTGGGGCATTTTCTTGACTGTCAACTGATGTACTGGGGCCCAGTCCACCGTGAATGTTATTATCCTTGGAGACATGGGCCTGTGCCATAGAAGAGAAGAGGCTGAGCCAGTCAGTGAGCAGTGTTCCTTCACAGCCATAGTTCTCAACCTGTGGGGTCAAACAACCTTTTCGTAAGGGTCACCTAAGACCCCTGGAAAACACAGATATTTACATCACGACTCATAGCAATAGCAAAATTATAGTTATGAAGTATCAATGAAAATAATTTTGTGGTTGGGGGTCACCACAATATGAGGAACTGTTAGAGGGCTGCAGGGTTGGAAGGCCGAGAACCACTGCTCCACAGCCTCTGCTTCGGTTCCTGCCCTGGATTCAATTCCTTCAGGGAGGAACCATTACCTGGGAGCTGTAGGAGGAAACAAATCCCTTCCTCCCCAGAATGCTTTTGGTCGCAGTGTTTACCACAGCAGCGGAAACTCTGTAAGGACACTACTGGTGAGGACACGACTGGTGCCTTAGAGTCTACATTCTAAGAGCTAATCATATCCAAGCAGACATTCTACTTAGAAAATGGTAATGCGCTTACTTAAACATAATCTAACTTCAAAAGTCAACATGCTTATATATCTATTGAAAATACTACAGAACACTATGCTGATAATCACTTTAAAAATGTAAAGCCCAACTTTAGTGCCCGGGAACTGTCTGGTGGGGTGAAGAGACAGATGGCAGGATTCCTAGGTCTCTCCAAATATACAATAAAGAATCAGCAATTTTATGGATTTAGAGGGCAGCTCTAATATTGTCAAGCTAATATATCTACATATGCAATTTGACTGTTATTAGAAATTGGGTCTCTATTATAAAACTTTCCTCTATGCTTAAGTCATTGCTAACAACAACAAAAAAGGTAGCCAGCCATCTTCTTAAAAAAAAAAAAAAAACACCCTAAATGTGTATACCTGAAATAAAATAGAATGTCTGTCCTTATATTTAAAATAAAATAATAATAAAAAGCTGCTCTTATGATGATTTATTTTCAGCTATGCATGGAGACAGGTTGGAAGGCTACTTATTGACTAGAGGCAGGAATTAAGTACACATCAGGGAAAGGATGCTCAGATGAGCAAGGGTATGGGACTTAGAAAAGAACCGATAGGAGTGGATAGCTGGCCTTTACTCCCAGCTGTAGGGTCTCTGATACCCTCTTCCCTCCTTAACAGGCAACTATACTCATATACACCGAACCTTCACACAGACCCACATATGTGCTTGCAGTTAAAAAGAAAAATAAATCTTTTAAAAGAGAGGAGCTGATTTAAATGGTAGGGCCTTCCAAAAGCACGAACTTACAAATAAGTATAATAATACACCTGCCAGCTTATAGTTCCTCATCCAACTACAGAACTATCCGACAAGGTTACAGAAGGAAAATAAATATCATGCCAAGAATCTCATTTCCACGCTTCAGAGAACTACTGATTTGAATTTAAAGTGATAACTAAAGTCATTGATTTGTGAGCAAATGAGACAAACTCTTAAGACACTCATTTCTCCTACAAGCGGAAACAAAACGAGTTTCAATTTTCCATCCGAAAACAAAACTCTGATCAGTTATTCCATCTGTGGAACCTCCTGACCCTTCACACCATGCGAAATACAGGACTGCTTTTTTTTTTACTATTACATTCAGTAGAAAAATCTCACTACAAAATTCAAGTCCAACTACTAAAAGATGCTAAGAAGGAGAAAACCTCTGAATATAATTCACAATGTCTTCTTAACTCCACTTGGTGCAGAAACTGAGGTCCACCCAATGGCCTGTTCTTGTGAACTGGGAATGAAAACTAGTGACCTTTCATCCTCTTGACATGACGGGGTTGCCAACGAGGCGAGAAGAGCCACTGCTGGTCAGTATCCTAACTTTAGAAAATAAAGTACCTTTCTGATCCAAGATCCAACTCTCCGGCACCATTCTAAAAGGGCACTCTGTTAAAAGAAAGACCATTCCTACCAAGTCCTAAGGCCATAGCTACTTATTTTAAATTGGGCGGAAATGTTCTCACTGAGCCACATAAATATCTACTGTATGACATCATTGATTCATCAATCAAAGACTCCCCTCCACCTGAGAAACAACCCAGTTATATTCCTAAAGTAGCCCAAATGTGGATGAAGGCCAACAGGGAGCCCAGGACATGCAAACCAGAGGACAGGAGGACCAAGCTGACCCAGAAACAGCAATGGAAGCTCAGATGTATACATGACTTCCTGGGCCTGAGATTTCACCAGAGTCAAATGCCTGGGTGATACAAAGATTCTACTGTGAATGATCTAGAAGCTCATAAAACACTGTCCGCAAGGCCAATGTGATGCTTGCGCTTGCGATATGACCTCATAGCCTTAGCCCCACACGGTACCGCTGTTGCCCCATATTGTCTACAGTTCAGAATCTAACCTACTAAAGAAGCCATGTGTGCATGAAGGCCAGTCCAGAGCCACTCTTCCCAGGCTACTGTCAGGAATGGGCTGACAGTCCACATGACAGTCTCACCCACACCCTCTACTATTCATCTAGTGAGTGGCAATGCTGCCTTCCCATAGCCCACACAGACATATTTCCTGGATAATCAACAGCCCACAACCTTGTTCCGAGGATCAACTGTTCAACCGTACATAAAGATTTCACAAACACTGACCAACTTTGGGGCAAATATCAAAGGCTGTACTGGTGGAGACTTCTAAAAACTGTTCCCATCCCATCAAGGGACTTTGCATGCAATCATTTAACTGCGTCTGCTCGGCTCTTGCACATACCCTTGTGTACCTGATAAACCGTACAAACGGTTTATGCTGACTTTAGGCTATAGTTCCAAACCATGATTCTCCCACAGAACAGACCTAATGCAACCTTAGAGAACAGATGGACTTCATGTCATCCCCTGGAGGGAGACATTGCCTCACACATTTGTGAGATGAAAATGTTCTGTTGCAAGTCGTGCAGGAAGGCTTGCAATGGGGGAGTTCTGGTTTTCCACTCGTGCGTGTCTGCCTTGAGCATTAAAAATAACTAAGTATATAGCCAACTGGGTCACGGGATTCTGTAAGTGTTACTCACTTGCCTTCGCCCTTCTTGAGAATTACAAGTTGCCTACACTGTTAGGAGTACCACAGTAGGGGCAAAACGGGAGAAATTCTGATGCTTAGCTCTTTTTATGGTAATCTGATTTCCCTCCCTTCCTTCCTTCCTTTTTCTCACAGGAAGTGAGTAAGGGCATTCACATTCCATTTGTCCCAGGGTAAGCCTGGAGACAGTGGCAAGGATGCTCCTTCATAATTCATGAGGGCTTCCCAGGGCAGACGCAAGTAACTGACTACATGAAATCGGCTTGTAGAATTCTGATTCACAGTGGGAGCCCCCCGCTAGCCCACAGCAGAATCGAATTATCAGGAAAGCTGTATTTTCACAAATATCTGAAGCCAAGATGTTTGTGCCATATTCAAACACACACAAACAAGACAGACGCACAGATGAACAAAGTTGAAAGCAGAAGTAATCGCCAAGACATTGGGGCCGGTATATAACAATTAGATTTTGTTTTTCAGAAACAGAATTAGTAAAATTTCTCTTCATTGACAGAGCTTGATGTAAGAACATTTTAAATATCTTCTCCCTTTTCTCAAATAACACTGGAATCCCTCTCCTAACCTTCCCCTAAGCCAAAATAAGAGGGAGAAGAAAAAAAAAAAAAAAGAAGATGGGGTGTGGGTAGGAAGTAAGGGGTGCTGGGTGGGCTTTAATAACCTTGTGTAGTATACTCTGAAATGTGATTCATGAGCTCAGAGTCTCTCAGAAAGAGGTTTCTTTGGCTTTTTGTTTGTTTGTTTAACTGTTTGCTTTTTAAGTTACTTTATCTTTACCATTAGGAAACCAAGAAGCCATAACCATCCTAATTTGTGCAGCTGCTGCCTAAATCCTGGAGTCTTTTTATCTTAAATTAAATAGGGAAGTCTCTGAAAGCTCCAAGTACCCATTTGAATGGGCCAGTGGGAATGGGCTTGGGACAGGGAAAAAGCAAACTGTATAATTAGGCAGGCCACAGAGGACTGCCAAATGGGCTTAGAGTAGACTGCAGGATAAAATTGAAAAGGTTAGTATTACACAGGCACATGCATCATTATCACCAATGATAACAAATAATCACTGTATTTTTAATGAACATTAGCTTGATTCATATCTTAAAATACATAACTGGGAATGAAATCCAGCAATTAATGGATTTTTCAAAACAGCCGAGGCTAAGGAAGCCACCCATTTCTGATCTGCTCCTCTTAGCTACTCTATAATTCACTGATAATAGCACTTTTTCTTTCAAATTTGGAATTTCACACTTCATAACATTAAATGATTTTCCACCTTTTTCTTAGAACTGAACAAAGACATGTAAGACTACTCTAGTTACACTGCAATAGGACAATTTCAGTTTTTAAAAAAGTATATTGGGGCTGGTGAGATGGCTCAGTGGGTAAGAGCACAGACTGTTCTTCCAAAGGTTGAGAGTTCAAATCCCAGCAACCACATGGTGGCTCACATGAGATCCAATACACTCTTCTGGTACATCAGAAGACAGCTACAGTATACTTATGTATAATAATAAATAAATCTTGCCAGGCGGTGGTGGCGCACGCCTTTAATCCCAGCACTTTGGAGGCAGAGGCAGGCGGATTTCTGAGTTCGAGGCCAGCCTGGTCTACACAGTGAGTTCCAGGACAGCCAGGGCTAAACAGAGAAACCCTGTCTTGAAAAAAACAAACAAACAAACAAACAAACAAATAAAAAGATGTCTATTCAATGGTTCAAACAGCTAGACTGACGTTTTTGTATCAAAACGTGGCCATTTGAACTAAGTCTGGTGTTACCTCGGGAACGCCAAGTTTTCTGCATGCTTCCAAGAAGTTTTCCACATTCCTCCGGCACTTGGCCATGCTGAGTTTGGGCTAAAAGGGGAAACATACAGAAACAAGATATTACTAAGATAAAAAGCTATCTAAAAACATCCATCTAGAGACAAAAAAAAACCCTTAATATTGTGGGTCATATTCTTGGGCTGTGTGCATGCACAGGAGCTTAAATATGCACGTTAGTTAGATAACTGTAGATACATAGAAGCATGTAACGTTGTTATATTAACATACACGTATGCTAGGATTTCTGCTCACACGTCTAAATATCTTTGTGAGTTCATAAGAAAACACACACAGAGTTCTGTGGGACCATACAGCTAGATAACTCTTTTCAGTTCACCTAAAAATATAGCATAGACAACACCCTTGTCCAACAATAAATATATTTCCATACAAATTTTAATTAGCCTTAAATCCATAAGGCTAATTGTCTCCTCAAAAAAAAAAATGGTTTAATGAGAAAGACACAAAAAGGCAAAGAACACTAAAAGTTGTAGATTTGACTCAAAGTTTCCAACTGTTGCACGGACACTTCAAGGGACCTGGAAAGGGTAGATGGGGAACAGGCCCATTTGATTCATGCAGGAAAATTCTTTTTTATTTTTTTTGTAAAGATTTATTTATTATTACATGTAAGAACACTGTAGCTGTCTTCAGACACTCCAGAAGAGGGTGTCAGATCTCATTACAGATGGTTGTGAGCCACCATGTAGATGCTGGGATTTGAACTCAGGACCTTCAGAAGAGTGGTCAGTGTTCTTAACCGCTGAGCCATCTCTCCAGCCCAGGAAAATTCATCGATCGTAAACTTTAAACACTTTTGCCAATATTTTTATTATGCCACCATTCATTTCCTTAAAGAGGAAAAAGCAAGAAGTATGATGACCCAAATTCTCCAAGGGAGAAACTGTGTTTAATGATGATGAGGATATTGATAAATAATAGGAATAATAAAGACTTTATCAAGTTAATAGCAGGAAGTGACCAAGTGAGAGAGAACCGATTGGTCGAAGAATCAGAACTCACATTTTTTTTGTTTTTGTTTTTGTTTTTGGAGACAGGGTTTCTCTGTGTAGCCCTGGCTGTCCTGAAACTCACAGAGTCTGTTGTACTCTGTAGACCAGGTTGGCCTTGAACTCAGAAATCGGCCTGCCTCTGTCACCCAAGTGCTGGGATTAAAGGCATGCGCTACCACGGCCCGGCCAGAACTCACATTAATTAGACCAACTAGGATGCCAATGTTTTGCTTACAGCCTGAAAAACAATCTGAAAAACTAAAGAAACTAATTCTTACCCGCCCCCCGCCCGCCCACCCACGGATAATTTTCGGTACACCGAGAATGGCAACGACTCTAGACTCTATCTATTCACAAAACAAAAACCCAACCCTGCACACTAGGGGGCTCGAGAGATGGAAGAGCAGAACACTTAATGCTTGCAGCAACACGGTCAGGACAGGTACCCTCAGCATTACTGATGGAGCAGCTGTAACCGTCCGTACTGGCTGTCTGTTCTACCCCATACTGCACTTGGTGCTGAACACATGACAGTGGTACCAAAATATACGACTTTGGGCCACACAGCTCTACTGTAGCTGGGAACCATGAGCTGAAAGAGGGTCCAGTGGGACACATAGTAGTTCTTACTGGTGATGGGTTTGCAATAAGGGAAAAATACAAAGAAACCAAATTCTCATGGAATTTGAAGGTGTGCGCCACCACTGCCCAGCAAAAAAAAAAAAATTTTTTTTAAAGTATGGTGTTTTCCTGAAACATAAATAAAACCATAAGTGTTCCTGATTCTTACTGTCTCCTAACACTTTACAAGGTGACAGTGAATATTTCATCTGGAGGCCAGGGAATTTAGTGCCTCTCATTTAGACTGAGCAAAAGAAACGACAGTTTGGCGTACAGCTCACACAGGCTTGGTGGCTAAGAGAGGACACAAGGTCAGCTCCGAGCACCCACGTATGGCCTACATCTCCACTCGAGGGGACCCAGTGCCGCCTTCTGCATCCTCGTGCGCCTGCGCTGATGTGCACTCACACATAACAGAATTAAAAAATACATACACATCTAGCCAGGCAGCGGTTGCTCACACTCTTAATCCCAGAACTCTGGAGGCAGAGGCAGGCAGATCTCTCTGAGTTCAAGGTCAGGCTGGTCTACAAAGCATGTTCCAAGACAGCCAAGACTACATAGAGAAACTCTGCTGGAAGGAAGAAGGAAGGAAGGAAGGAAGGAAGGAAGGAAGGAAGGGAGGAAGGGAGGG
>JADRCC010163572.1:0-13934 GCA_019843855.1 Hylomyscus alleni
AACATCCCTCCATGGCCTCTGCATCAGCTCCTGCTTCCTGACCTGCTTGAGTTCCAGTCCTGACTTCCTTTGGTGATCAACAGCAATGTGGAAGTTAAACTGAATAAACCCTTTCCTCTCCAACTTGCTTCTTGATCATGATATTTGTACAGGAATAGAAACCCTAAGACATTTACTCTTTAGTCCACATGTTTTCTCATTCCATGTTTCTTTGCAACTGAATTTTTCTAATCCAGCTTTGGCTTGGCTGTGTTTAATTTGCTTCTAAACCTGTCCACTAGGTTTTAAAACTATTATTGTGATCTTTACCTCTAGGAATTTTTGTTGCATGAAGTTAGTTGAGGCACCCATAGTGCCAAGGTTTTTACAAATGTTCCATCCTGCCTTGGACCGTTGTCATAAGAGAAAGTCATCTTCATTTTACTAATTTCACACTGTTCATATTAATAAGTCCCCCAATTCCTATCCTGTGTAGTTTTTGTCCCTAGAAAACTCTCACCTTTGTGGATAAGAAATTATCAGCAGATATTCCCCTTGTGTGTCTTCTGCAGCAGGAATATTAGCTTCTGATTGATCGTTGTGTTCTGTATAACACTTTTGGAGGAGAGAATATGTCATCACTCAATCTGTACTCATAATTCACCTTTTCCTAACAATACCCAGATATTTTTTCTAGGCACCGAGAATACAGGGCGAACATGGCAAGCATGCTTGCAGTCTTCATGATGTTTGTGAACTCACATTTAATAATGGTCTGCCCAAAGACCTTTTTCTATGCTTACTCACTAAAAGTACATAGCTTAAGAATTGATTTCACAGCTACCTCAGTCAGAGGTCTGAAAGTTACAGAATGGAAACCAATTCTTTCTGACTTATGATTGGATAAATTAGTTGATACTAGTTAGCACACAGAATCACTGGGAAGGATGGCCACCCTGACTTTTGGAATAGACCGGAGCAAATGAGGGGAGGCAGGAAGCAGCAACAGTATGCCATGCTATAAATCCCATCCAGGGATGACCTGCTGCTCACAGTGCTCCCTGCTTACCACAGCTTGCTGTGATCCTGCCAGAGACAACTCTGGAAGTTTCCACAGCATTGCTGTCTAAACAGAACACACTGGAGTCCCTGCGACCGTTACCACTGGGAGGCATTGCTCATCCCGGTCCCTTCGTATCTATAACTCCTGACTCTGATTCTGTTTTCTGGCTCGGATGAGTTAAATCTTAGGCACATGATCATTCTAATCACATGGGAAGGCCAGAAAAGAAGCATCCAATAATGTCTGGACAGTTCTATAACAGCATAGTGGCCATGTATCCAAGTTAAAGTCATGTCCTAAAGACTTTCTCCAACATAGGACGGTAATGAAGTTAAAGCCCCATCTCCCTGGAGAAATACTAACTACTACCCCATCCTTTCATATAGTGTTAGTCTGTGCAACACACTTGTTCTTTTCTTACAGGAGGAAACTGAAGTTTTCAAAAGTTAGGAGCTCCTCCTACCCCTATGAACAGTATAGTCTGGAGCTAAGCCTCTAACCAGAGTCCTGAGCACAGAGCCAAGCCTAACAAACCCACCTCCTGTGTTTTCCCAACAGCCTATGCCCCATCCTTAGGGTTTGGATAAAGAGCTTTTCTTGCCTACTGGTGAGACACTGGAGTCACCATTAAAATTAAACTTTCAGTGTAAGTGGTCTTTAAAAATGATCATTAAAATTCAGGAAATCTCTTTCCAAACCATACATGAGCATAATTCACCTCCGTGCTATGTGTTGACTCATGCAGACTGGCTGCTGCACACTGCTGGTAACGTAAACACTGTGCATATCACTCATTAAGCATCTTTTACAACCCCATCCTCTTGGCTTGCCTAATGCCTATTAGAAACAAATTTTCAGAAACGGCATTTTAAACCGAGATACCTGTCCTTCCCTCTTAGCCAGAAGGGTACGGAGCCAGAGGGAAATGGATCAAGCCTAAGATGAACCACATGTATTCGGAAGCATGAATGAACGCATTAGGCTAGATCCCAAATCTACCTCAGTTTTTTAGCTAATCCCCTTTTGAGACAGTCATATATAAACACGCAAGCATAAGAATCCAGAAAAGGACTGCCTGCCATATAGCTTGTAACCGTAAATAAACCACTTCAAAACTGAAGGGGCCAGGTGGTGAGGTTGTGTTTTTCACCATGAGAACTGTTAACAACCAAACTGAGAAAACAAAAGCTTTTTGGAAAAGGGCATTAAAATGAGTGAGGTTGGAGATATCTTCAGTGGCAGAGTCCTCGCTACTACTCAGCTCAATCCAGTATTGGAAGGAGAGATAATAAATAAAAAAAGAGGGAAGGAGGGGGAGAGAGAGAGAATGACAGAGACAGAGAGAGATAGAGACACAGAGAGTCTGAGTAGAAACCAAAACAGCAGGAAGAAGAGAGGTCTCTGAGGAACAGGACACGCTGAGGCAGCCACCCAGGGAAGGTCCAACCTGTGCCCTGGCATGGACAGTACTTATAGCTGCTTGTCTTTGGGGACCAAGGAGCACAGCTCAGGGACTTCAGATGGATACTGGGAAAACATAGAAAGGAAAATGAAGTGTAGAGGCAGACTGTGGTGAAGGAAACTGACATGTCTACAAGAAGACAAATCATCCAAACGAGTGTCCTGTGCACACACCCAAAGTCCTAGTCGCCGTAAGCAATCATGTGGTTTTCTTCTATAGTTACTTAAAGACCCTTATTACAGAACTTCAGCCTATCAGCATGTGTTCCTCAAAGTCTGTTTTGTACAAGAATGTCAGTTTAGTTGTTTCTCACTGAGCTTTCTCTCTAGCCAGCTCTCCTAATGAGAGGAGGAAGTTCAGCTTCTTTCTCTAAGCTTTGAGAGGGCTATAGTTTCCTTTCCAGAGTCTAGGACTGGGAGATGCGGTCACTGCCACATAACCTTGGCAGGAAAAGATGACTTTGAGAACAGAATTCACAGGAGACTCGCTTTGTGTCTGTCTTTACCCAAAGAAAACCTCTTAAACACAGGATGTCTAAGAACACCATTTTAAGCTAATTGGCCTAGATTTTCATAGGGGTGCCCTGACAAGTGTTTAAGGGGAGGCAATAAATCAGAAGCTTTTGTTAGTAGAGCAGCTATTAAGCACAGGGAAAGTGGTAGCCCCCTCCCTGGAAAGAGAATTCTCTCAAACGCATGATATCTGCTGGCAGGAAAGGACACCTTTTGAAACTGCACTCAAATTTCCCCTTCCCCTTGATACTTCCTTTCCTAGTCACAGCCTGTACACCTTGTGTGACCCAAAGTGTCCTTGCAATGGGGTGTATAAATGAAGCCATTTCAATAAGAATGAGATGAAATAAAGAGGCTCATTTTACCTACAGCTGCTTGTATACACAAATCAATTCCTTTCTGCTCCATTCTCTGATCTGCTGAGACTTACCTTTTCAGTTCCTGCCACGCCCACTCGTTTACTCCAGTAAAATCCACAATATCAGGGTTAAAAGCCTGATTAAGGATAAGAGGCTTTATGACTTCAAAGGGAGTTTGTGCCTCCTGGGTATTCAGACAGTAGTTGGCATCTCCTAACTCAGACGTGGTCCAGATTAGTCTTTCCAATCGTCAACATGCCCTCTTATTTAGGCATAAAAGGTACCCCAAGAAATGATTCATAAATGGCTAAACTTAAGATTAGGCATTGTCTCCTGGCCAGCACAACATTCCAACATATCCCTAATTTAATTCCAAGCTATCCTTAGCTTGAATTTCTCTTAAGGAATCTGCCTTATCAGACAGGTTGTCCTCGGAGTTAGCAACAGAGATCAGGCACATAGTTAGAATTCTTAGGGCAGTCCCACAGAAGAAAGAACTGTTTTACGTACTAGAGAGTAATCAGAGGGCTTCCCTCACTTAAGGGCACTAGCAGGAACTGTTAGATCAGAACTTCCTGGTGCTTGCCTCCAGCATACCCAGAGAATTAGTAGGAACTACTAGATTGGAACCTCCTGGTGCTTGCCGCCAGCAGACCCAGAGAATTAGCATGGGAATACTAAAATAGCCCCAGGAGGGAGGGCACCACTGCTTCACACCTGGATACCTGATCCTTCTGACCTTGATGTGGTGGTCATTCGCCTATGTGACTTCAGTCTTGCTCTCTGATCCTATTGACCTTGTTGTAACCCTCGCCCGCCTACCTGACTCTTGTCATCTGCCCTGCTTTCTGTATGCTATTTAAGCCTGAATTTTGCCTTGTACAAATACATTCAGATTCAGCACACTCTTGTGCCGACTCTGTCTGTCATCCGCCGAATTGTTGCCCACCTGACCAGAACTCTCATCCCGAGGAAAACGGGGTCCCCGTAACAAACCTGGTCCGTAGCAAGTTCCCAAGCATCTCCTGTGTGTTGTGGAAGGTAAGAATCCTCCTTTACTCTCTCAGATCCCCTTTGTCTTTTGTCCCAGTGGCCAGTTCAAGACTCTTGATGTCAGCAGGGCCCATCACACCCAGGAGCATCTAACCCTGGGTGCATGATTTCTAAGCCCATCTCTCCAAATATTCCAGGATAGTTTTATCCACAGGGGCAATCCCTGAATGACCTCTGCATTCTGGGCACTGGGGAGTCCTTTCCACAGATGGACTTTGCTTTGCTCTTTGGGACACTGAGTAGGTGCAAGAGGGGTGGGGGCTGGTTTGAAAGCAGCTTTTAAAATCACGGAGCTGGAAAAATAGTTCAGCAGTGCATTTGAAGGTCTATAGAGGACCCGAGCTTGATTTCCACCGTTTATGGTCATTTCAAAAACTGCCCATAACTCTAGCTCCAGGGCTATCTCATACCTCTGGCTTCTGTGGGTACTGGAACTCACAGGCATGTACCCCTCCCCCATGCATATAATTTACAAATAAAAAATGACTCTTATAAGATTGTGGCTTATAGCTTACCAGGCAGACTCTAAACCACTCTATAAGCTATGTCAGTGTGTGCTAAAGCATCCCGCACCTCCCACGGCCTCATCCCTCTTTTCTCTGTCAGGAGCTCTTCCTGGCAGGCCAGGCAGGAGAATTCCTAATAGAAAATGCACGCCAGTGCACATTCATTCAAACGCACTGATTAACAGAGAGGATACAATCCCTCCTCTTGGTGAATAGCAGGTTTCATGAATAGCTGATCTCCCAACCCCAGTCTTGATTTAGGTATTCTGCTCCATCAGTACTGGTGTTTTGTTAGCTGAGTTGAATATTTCTCTAAACTTTCTTACTATATTATCAGTCACTTAAGAATTTACCAACTTTATAGCGTCCCCTTCTCTATGCCAAATCTAATGTAATATCTCTTATACTACTGTACTGGCTAGTCTTACGTCATCTTGACACACAAACTAGAGTCATCTGAAAGGGGGGAACCTCAATTGAAAAAAATGCCCCATAAAATCGAACTATTGAGTATTTTCTTAATTAGTGATTGGTCAAGGAGGGCCCAGCCCATTGTGGGTAGTTTCATCCATTCCTGGGTTGGTGAATGGATGGCTCAACAAATCATGGGAAGCAAGCTAGTAAACACCACCCCTCCATGGCCTCTGCATCAGCTCCTGCTTCTAGGTTCCTGCCCTGCTTGAGTTCCTGTCCTGACTTCCTTAAGTGTAAGCCAAATAAACGCTTTCCTCCCCAGCTTGCTTTTTGGTCATGTTGTTTTGTCACAGCAATAGAAACCACCTGTTGACTAAGACAACTGCCATTGGGTTGATCTGGCAATGACTCATCTCATGTGAATGAAGAGAAACTCAAGAAATGGCTGTCAAGGTATTCAGAGGCACAGTACAAGAGACCTATGCCTGCCTGAGAAACACCTGAGCTGTGTGTCATGCCTTTGCTCTCTGGAAGCTTCTCCTATCACTTGTCTCGCGTTCCCCCCTCTCCACCAAAGTTCAGTTCTCATAGTAATAAAACCTAGGCAAGGAAGCCCCACACACCCTTGCTGTATTCTCTCTCTCTCTCAACTTGGTCCTCAGTGATCTGGCCATGAGCACACATTCTCTGCTCACTGCTCCTCTCCCAACTTCTCACCTGCAAAGTAGAGTTTCATCTCTCCTTTCAGTTGCTTTAAAATGAAACTTGGGAGAAAAATTTACTTAGGAGTTGACCTGGGGGTAAGTCTGTGGTGCTGACCCAAGAAGGGCTTTGCTGTTACATACACAGCTGCATTTGTTTGTGTGTTTGAACTGTGCTTCAAAACTTAAAATCAAAGATGAAACCCAAAACTCTTTGTGATGCTTAATGGATTTCTGTAAAGAAAGATGGCATAACACAAGATATGAGTGGCTAAAGAAGATATTTTCTGCTGTAGTTTTTAGCTTAATTTAATTTGATACTGCCCTCCCTCCCTCCTTCCCACAATCCTTCCCTAATCCTACTCCCTTCTCCTCTGAGTGGATGTGGGCCCCCTGGGTATCTCCTCACCCTGGCACATCAAGTCTCTATGAGGCTGGGCACATCCTCTCCCACTGAGGCCAGACAAGGCAGCCCAGCTAGAAGAACATATCCCACGTACAGGCAACAGCTTTTGGGATAGTCCCCGTTCCAGTTGTTCGGGATCCACATGAAGGCCAAGCTGCACATCTGATACATGTGAGCAGAGAGGCCTAGGTCCAGCCCATGTGTGTTCTTTGGTTGGTGGTTCAGACTCTGAGGGCCCCAAGGGTCCAGATTAATAAGCTCTGTTGGTCTTCCTAATGAGGTCGTTTCTGTCCTCCTAAGACATTAAAGATCCAGTCAGCACAGTTTTCAGAAGGAGCTTGAGAACAAATTGTAAACGAACTCAAACTGTATTTGGGAAACAAAATGAAAGGAACCTATCTGGATATTGTTCTTGCTTTGGGCATCTATGGTGTATGGCAAATCACCAAAGAATTAGTGGGTTCAAACTAACCCATTCTCATCCATGAGGATTCTGTGGACTGACTGGGTTCACCTGGATGGTCCTTCTGCTTGTGTGATTTTGGTTGTGGAAATGACTTTCTGAGGACTCTTGATTCACCTAGATTGTCTGTGATGGCTCAAGCACATGTCTTTGGTTCTTGTCAGGAGAGGCAAGGAGGCTGAAATCTTCTGTCAGTCTTCGGTTGTTGCCAACGTGCTTAGAAAGCTAGACCACTATCATTCTCTCTTTCTTCCTATTCACTCTCCATTGGTTTTCTTCAGCAGAGCATCCTCAGTGGCTCAAGGGCCCACACAGCTTAAGAACACAGGTTCTCAGCCCTGCCTCCCTCCCTGCCTTTGTGATTCTTGGACTTTTACTTTGTTTTTAACTTTGAGTTTTATGCAAAACTCATCCATCCCCCCACCCTCAACTCTTCTCAGATCCACCTTGCTCTCACAGGTGCTTTGAATTCATATGTGCAGCTATCTGGCTGTCCTTATTCCCTTGTAGTAATCCACCACCTGTGCTTCTTAAACTCTTCTATAATGATCCAGGAATCTTGAGAGGTGGTGGGTGGGGTATATATATTGCCTTTAGGACTAAGTATTCTGCTGTCTCTTATTCTCTGCGTTTTAGCCAGTCATGGGTCTCTGTGTTAATTACTATCTACTGCAAATACAAGCTTTTCAGATAAGAGTTGATATTGATTGTAACCCCAACCAAGACCCTTGTGGGTGGAGGTAAGAAGTCAAGTCAACCACACAGACTCAGGGTTTCTATTCCTGCACAAACATCATGACCAAGAAGCAAGTTGGGTAGGAAAGGGTTTATTTAGCTTACTTCCACATTGCTGTTGATCACCAGAGGAAGTCAGGACTGGAACTCAAGCAGGTCAGGAAGCAGGAGCTAATGTAGAAGCCATGGAGAGATGTTCCTTGCTGGCTTGCTTCCCCTGGCTTGCTCAGCCTGCTCTCTTATAGAACCCAAGACTTCCAGCCCAGGGATGGCATCACCCACAAGGGGCCCTATCCCCTTGATCACTAATTGAGAAAATGCCCCACAGCTGGATCTCGTGGAGGCATTTCCCCAAATGAAACTCCCTTCTCTGTGATAACTCCAGTCCATGTCAAGTTGACACACAAAACCAGTCAGTGCACCAGGAGTCAGGTAAGTAGCTAAAGCAGATTGGAATATTTCAAGAACTAGGCAAAACTTTATACCCTCCTCTTAGCATCTCATTGGCTCTCAAGTAGCCAGATGTGGAATGGTTTCTTTCTCATTGGCTCGCTCCATCACCCGATCAAGCATGAGGAATCTCTAGACATGCTGGCAGATTCTAGGCTGGTCCTGGGAGGAAGTATGAGCTGCACATGCACAAGCATTGCAACTGGGCCTGCTTGGTTAAGCTCCTCCTACAAGTTGAGAGAACCATAGATCTATGAGGATAATGATGACTCTCTAGGAATCTGTTAATTACTATGTCCTTTAAGCAGTATAACAGTAATAGGTTCTTCCCTGCAGTCTATTGTCTTTCTAGTTATAGGTTTGTGGCCTCATAATTGCCAGGTATAAGTATTATCTTACGGCTTTGGATTTCAATCCAAGTAAAAAGTGATTGGTAACTCCTATGATGTTCATGCCACTATTACACCAATAAGCATGTATTTCCAGAGGAGAAAAGTAGCCATCAGTCAGACTCAGCTTTGAATCCTGTAAGCTACAACAATGACTGGCTGCCGGGACTCCTTAAGACTTGGAGGGAAAGCTATCCATCAGCTAAATCAATGCATGGGGCTAACTCAGATTCAACATGGAAATTAGCTAACACTCTGGAAGACAGAGTGTGCTAGGAACCTTCCTCAGGAACTAGCATCCAAGCTGTCCCACCTTTACCACACACAGGTCATAAAATCCATCTTCCTTTGGGTAGGGACAAGCTTTTTTCTATTTAGATTATTTAATTTGATTTCTAAAAATTGACGATTTCCTCAAAGCATCTACCAGTGTTGTCTGGTACCCACGTGTTTATTTCCCTGAAATAACAAAAAATGCAGGTATTTTCTTATAAAATATAAAAACAATCTCAGATGATTTAGGCAATTAGAGGCCTGCCCTGAAGTTTACACTTATTTAACAAACACAAATTATCATCCTTTACGAACAAGCGCTGTTTGTTTAACACCTTAAAAATCAGTTTCCCAAAGAACCTTCCATCACACAATGAAGTTTGCAAATGTTGTCAGGTTATGAATATTATTGTATATAATGAGTCTGGAGGGAACTCTAAGGTAGATGAAGTTAAGAAGTTTTCTTTAAAAATAAAGCATTAATATGTTAAGTGGTATGAAATATGCTTTTATTATTATGTCAACTTGTGTGTGCACACACACATGTGCACGGAGGTCACAGGACAGCTTGGGGGACTTGGTTCTGTCCTTTCGCCATGATCCCTGGGGTCATGACATTCAGGCTATCTAGCTTGGCAGCCTTTACCCTCAGTCGTCCCACTGGCCCATGAAAAAAAAAATCATTTTCTAAGCTTATTTGAATTTGAAAAGTTTTGTCTCAAAGCATTCCCAGAATCTGAAGTTCTTCCAAAACCGCCTGGCATGGCAGAAGCTTTCTAAAGCTTTGTGCTGCAGAGGTCATGCTGCTCTGGAGCGTCCTCATGCTCCATGCTTTGCAAAATGCTTGTGGAAACAGAATCTGTGCCCAAAGCACAGAAGTTACAATAATTACATAACAGAAGGTAGCGATGTTTTTGCTCTTGCTATGTGCTCTGTGATGTTCTATGTGCTTTCCGCCTCCTTTATACAGAACGCAAGTCTCCACACACACTCTTCCATCTTCCTATTGTTGCACAAAGTAGGTAGGGTTATGACACCTCCCATTTTAAAGATGGGGAAACTGAGTCATAAAAGGATACACATTTATGAGTTGGGGTTATGACTTGAGCTTTGATTTCTACAACTCTGTCATCTGTGCTCACCTAAAGCTCTGTGTCACCTTCTCTTTTGCGTATCAAGTAAGTTTCCAGTTCTGAGCATGCGTGTTTCAGCTTGGACCACAGGTCCAAAATGTCAAAGAAAATGACATTTTAAAAAATACTGCAATATTTCGGGGTTTGCTTTTATTTGTTTTGCTTCTAAGACAGCACTTCACTGTGTAGCTCAGGCTGGCCTCAAACTCACGATCTTCTTGCCTGCATTATGATTATAAGCATGGCCACGTACACCCAGTTTAAGTGTTTATATGTATTTTAGGTGATTTGATGTTTGTAATAACTATAGAAGCAGAATACTGAACATTTTATTTAGAAAAAAAAACTGTCTTCATACTGAATGATTTACAAACATAAACCAATCTCAGAAGGCACTTGAGGTGATTCTCAGGAACTCAATGAATTCTGAAGAGCAGGCTGCTGTCTTTGTGTTTCTCTACAGAACTGCTTCATGAGTGCGCTAAATCACCAGTCTTATTGTGGCTGAACTCTTCTTTCTCCAGCTTATTAAACAGCTCCTCAGAGTTCCAGAGACCTGTCAACTTAGGATACATATCTATCAAACCCTATATTCCAGTGATAATGAATCTTTCTTGATCATGAAGAAATATAAATGTAATAAGTGGGAGTTGACAGGACAGCTTGAGTTTATTTATTTATTTATTCATTTATTTACACAATGCAACTTCAATGTAAGAAAACTGGACAGAAAAACATGCTGACTTGGCAAGTCATTTCAAGAGAGTGACCTGAGCCCCATCCGAAGCCCAGAGGCCCACTGAAGGTAGACATGCTATATCTATGGAAGCTTTGGCTTATTTGTGATGCCTTTGCCTAGATCCCTACTCCTGAAGGGCAACTAGTCAATGCAACCTAAACATGAAAGAATGGAGCATGGAGCCAAGCTAGCTTTGTTCAAAGGCTACCTCTGCCACTTTGTTGCTATGTGATGGTATGTTTACCACTATGTGTTGCTGTAGCTTGTTGGCCAAGTTATTCAATGGCTTTGAAAAACAGGGTTGAAACTGTGTCTAGATCAAAGATGCTTGTGAATGGGAAATTACTCTATATACACAATGTGCATAAAACAGGATCTGTCTGCACGCAACAGTGATAGCTTTTTATCAGTTCATCATCACTACCAAGACTGGCATCATCAGCTTCTCATTATTACCCCCAAACTCTCAGACAAACCACAGAACATCTGTGCTTTACAAGCATAGAGTCTGAGTTTCAAGGTGACCTGACTCTGGGTTCTGAAGGACTTACCAGTATGTGGTCTAACTCATCCTAAAGCAATGGTCGTGGCTGATTGCTCCCTGAGCATTACACAGACTTCCTTTTCAAGAAGAGGGAAAACATATCAGGAAATAGGTCCTCTAGCCCCTTCCAGCCACCTGGGAATTTGGTTTTAAATGTGGAAAGTTGCACGAGGATCTAATTAGCACAAGAAAAGCATTCAATATAACTGGCAACAGAGACTGATTTTATAGAATTGGATATAATCCACAGAGCAAAAGAGAAATAAAAGTTACATAAAATTAAAAATGCATAAATGTATAATGCCCTATTTCTTAACATTAAAAAAAAAGAGAAAGAATAGAAGTCTGAAAGCCAAAAACATATCAAGGAGATTTCTGAAGATAAATCATGATGGGAAGTTGAGAGAGAAAAAAATAAACCTTAGCTGTCTAATTCATAAGGACTTCATGGAAAACTAATGGGCTCTAGGGAAAAAAGATGAGTCCAGATGGGTAGCTCATTGCTACCACAGACGAGATGGTCCCACGTGTCCCAGGACTGAGGACGATGTAATCACTCCCACTGGTGAGATTTTTGAATGCAACATTATTTATAATATTATGGAATTCCAGGACCCTAAAGATTAGGTGAAGGTGTTAAAGTAAAAGAAAGGGAGAACAACAATTCTGACACCAAGTAATGACAACCGGACCAAATCCAACATCTGTCCAGGAGCAGGAATGCTGGAGACATCTTTCCTCCTAGAGCCATTCATTCATCTTCTTAAAAGATCAAGACGTGCCTCTGAGAGATGCCACCCAGCAGCTGACTCAGACAGATGCAGATACCCACAGCCAAACAGAGCTTGGGGACTCTTGTGGAAGAATAGGAGGAAAGATTACAGACCCCAAAGGGGATGGGGATTCCACAGGAAGACCAACAGAGTCAGCTACCCTCGGGGCTGCCTTGTCTGGCCTCAGGTGGGAAAGAAAAATGAACCTAGCCTCCCAGAGAGTTGAAAGACCAGGATGGGGAGATACCCGCGGGGCCCCCACCCGCTCAGAGAAGGGGAGGGGTGTGTTGAAGGATTGTGGGAGGGGTGAGCGGGATATAAAGCGAATAAGTAAAAAAGTAAATTTAAATTTAAAAAAGGGGGGGGGTGAGGACTTGATTGCATGGTGTCTATAGCTAACCTACCCCAGGCTGCACAAGGCAATGACAAAAATCGTATTTTTCTAGTGTGTCCCTTTACAACAAAACCCCAGCCGCCCTTCAAATTTGTCTTCGGTGACACCACTGTGCTCTGAAAAATTAGTCATCTTGGCCACAGGAGGCAGCCTGCACACTCTATCTTTGCGAGCCCTTTGGAATTCCAGGAAACACACCAGTGTGTGCTAGGAGGTCTGCTATTGGCCAAGGCCAGAAATAGCAGAAAGGCACAGCGGCCAATCGCACAGGCTGCAGCTGCTCAGTGCCTGGCCTTGCTGCCAGTCCCATCTCAGACTCCCGGGGTAGCCTTGATCCCCCTCCGCCTCAGTTTTAACCTCAGTACACTGAATATTTATCTCACGCGTTTGTGTGACCAGAATCCTGGTCACTCCCCCACTCCCCGCCTCAGTTTTAACCTCAGTACACTGAATATTATTCTCACGCGTTTGTGTGACCAGAATCCTGTTTAAAACCTTATTACAGAGCCGCAGCATCCCTGTGGAGTTTCAGTGTGAGGAGCAGCAGAGTAAAATCCCACAGGGTATGAAGATGTCTGTCCGCAGCGGACACACTCCACGTGCAGTTAGAGTGCTCCGGGCTTCGTTTCTGTCAGCTCTGAAGTTGCCTAGCTTTGGTGACATTTTACTCGAGTGAGCTGTCAATTTAATACTCTTGATTTATGAATCCACTTATATTCATTCCCCTTTGAGCACCCATTTTGAGCGGTGAGAGAAAAATCAGTGGATTTAGAGCCCTGCTCGCACTTCCCAGGTGACAGACACATTCCCAAGGGGACTGGAGCAGCATTGTGTGATGCCTAGGGTGGAGGGACTGCCTAGTCCTTGCTTTCCCTCAGCTGAGATAGGCGTTCTTGTCTGGGGTTCTCGTTCATCAGCAAAGTGCACTGCTATGTCTCTTGACTTCCATCTAAAAGGTCCTTCAGACCCAGCTTTCTGGCAGCTTCCTGCATCCCTAGCGCCTTGAAGCCCTCTCAGAGGTGGGCCAGATCCTGCCACGTTTGATGGGTGACGCACCTCACCTCCAGACAACGTGCTCATTTCTTGAGCTCTGAATGGACAGAAAAACTGTTTCCAGACTCCTTACACTGATCTGGGCTGCTTTGTCCACTCTCATCGCCGGGGGCTTCCAGCCAGGAGCCCCCTTTTGAAGCACACAAGCCCACATCCACCTTGCCTTATCTTTCCTTCTCTGCTGCTCTGCTGCCTGGAGGCCGTGAAGGGCTCATTGCTATTGACTTCTTGGCCATAGAGAAAACAGAGAAAATGCCACCGATCTTGTGGGGAAGGAAAAAGGAGTCAAGGACATAAAATCGTATCAAAGAAAGTCAAATGGTTTTCTCCATAATCTTGAATCATAGCACCAGATGGCACCTACCGAGAACTTAACAGATGTTAAGTTCCTTCTAAGTGTTAACTATTTAATCATCAGAACTGTTTTATCTGGAGAGCATTACCAAGTAAATCCTTCTTAGATGACCATCCACTATCATCATCATCATCATCACCACCATCATCATCATCACCACCACCATCATCACCACCAC
>JADRCC010163579.1:0-10361 GCA_019843855.1 Hylomyscus alleni
CACACACACACACACACACACACACACACACACACACACACACACTTTTCCCCCTCACTGCTTTTAAGTTACCTCTCTTTCCTGTTCTGTTTCTTAGTAGTTGGGCATATCCTGTCTCTGACTCATTCTGTCAAAATGTTCTCTGATTCATCATTTAGCTTACCCTTCAATTAGACATCAATTTCAAACAGGGCTACTTACTACTGTAAACTAAACTTAGCAAAATTGTTTAGGGTTAAAGATAGATACTAAGGGCATGTCTATATTTCAGCCAGACAGATTAAATATGTGTGGCTTATCTCCATTCCAGCTGGATCACATAGACCTAAGTCTTTGGATGTGATCCCTTGCCAAAGCAACCCATGTTGCTGGATTAAAATTCCTTTACACCTCTCCCTCTGTGATTATTCAGCTTGAAACACATATACAAAACTTAAAAGTAAATACAAGCATATAAGGAAAAATGTGTGCTCCTTTGGTCTATGATTGTAGACTAAAATATATAAGAAGCCATTGCAGCCTCAGTGAATGTTATTCCCCTATTGTCCACACAATATATATTGCTCAGGAAATAGTCATTGAATAAATATCTGATGAAGTTTTTCTAGAAAGCAATATGAAATGGCATACTAGCTATAGGTTTTCCCATTTTATTTCTTACTAGGTGACTATTTCTACCTCAGGTATATCAGCACACCAAGGCATAATATTCTCTTGCTCCCTTTCTTCTTTTCATCTTATTTTTTCAATAACTATAGATTTTTTTCCTCCTCAGCTTCTAAAGTCACTTATAAGGCTTCAAACAACCACAATGATGATTAATAAAAACAGGGATAGTGAGAATAACAGTGACAAAATGGAAGGGCAGTAGCCCAGAATAACACCCCAAAGCGCATAGCTCTGGAAAAATGCCTTCATTCTCTGTTCAGAATTATCAACAAATTCTTAAAATGTCTACTGTGGTTTTCCAATTACATCTGCTTTCCTGAAACAGCACATTCCAAGCATAAACTATAGATGCTATTTGATGATTCTGTTTAGGTTTCAGGTATACTTATGTCACATTGCAGAGACATTGTGCCTCACGTGTAGTACAACAAAGACAACAGAAATTTAATTAACATTGATTTTCAAACATTTTTAAACAAACTGTTTTATGCAAAAGAAAACAACAATGCAGATCCAATTTTCAAGTACATCAAAGAGGAAGTTCTTTGTTAGGCTGAGGATCCCCACCACCAAGCCTCCATCTCCTGCCAAAATTATTACTTCAACTAGGTGGCTGAACCACACCATCTTAAAGGTAACACACTGCAAAATTAGTGATGCTAAAATGACAAGTAATTATTTTTAAATTTCAAGAGTTTTGAATATCAATAATTGTATCTACTTCTAAAAACATTTATATTAGAATTTTAAATAGTATGGAAGAGAAATAACACTTGTAGATTAAATAAATAAAACTTTTACTAAATTTTTTACTGAATAAAATTTTTTACTAAATTTTTTACTTTACTATTTTTTACTAAAAAAAACTTTAGCATGATACTCATTCACATTTTCATATACCAATAATTAATAATAATAGTAATGATAATAGCTACCTTTTTTAAGACAGGGTTTCTCTGTATAGCCCTAGCTATCTTGGAACTCACTTTATAGACCAAGCTGGCCTCAAACTTAGAGATCTTCCTGCCTCTGCCTCCTGGGTGGTGAGTATTAGAATTAAGGGCACATGCCACCATGCCCAGGTTGATATTATTATTCTTTAGTATTGCTTATGAAAGGAGCACATATAAATATTTCTCTATTAATCTTTTTAAAACAGTAAAACTTAAGACATACTTAATGCGTATGAGTGTTTTTACATGTATGTATGTGCACCATGTACAGTGTCTTGTATGTATGGAGGTCAATGAAAGTGCTGGATCCCCCAAATTAGGGTTATGGATAATTGTGAATGACCATGTGGGTACTGGCAATGTTTTACAGTTTTTCTAAGTTAATATATGCTTTGGAATATGGAAGTGTGTGTGAGAGAGATACAGAGAGACTGAGATACAGAGAGACACAGAGAGAGACAATGACAGAAAGACAGAGACAGAGACAAAGACAGACAGAGAAGATAGAGAGGAAGACAGAGGGGACATTCATGTATTCATGTGCACATATACATAAATGCATATCTATATATCACTATGTGTCTTGCTATGATAAGACCTAAACAATAAATCCTAATTAAAAATTTATATGTGTAGCTCAACTTCTATAGGAGCAACAAGTATTCTTAACCTTTGTGGATATCTCTTGTTCATCACTATTAGTCCTTAATTATATAAAGAGCTCACAAATGCTTCTTAATTTTTAAAAAACATTGTATATATCCCTTCTGATTTATCTCTATGATGAACAGAAAATTTCTACTGATAGAAAAACAAAGCACAGTATGTGGTTAGTCCCTGTAAAACAATTCTTCTTAATTTACTTTGTCCATTTTCTGTCAATTAGAGAAAATATAAGGTGGAAAAAGAAAGAAGATGCTGAAGAAGGCCTGAAGCATTCCTATAAATAGTAGATGCTAACATTTGAACATCTACATAACTGTACTTGTAAAAGTGTAATTGGTATGTATATTTGTGTATAGTGCTATATATTCTGATATGTTTACACAGGGCATAATATTGGGAAAACATGTATGTTTCCTCTCAAATTTCATTTCCTATATTATTTGAGGCCATATTATACACATAAATTTTAATTAGGTTTATTGTCTAGGTTTTATCATAGCAAGACACATAGGTATATGTTTATATACATTTGCTCATGAAGGTTCTCCTCTTCCCTCTCTTTATCGCTCAGACACAAATATACATCCACAAACAAAGGCATTGAGTCTGCAATGTTATTGTCTTCCATCCTGTATCTGAAATAGCACTGATGTCCAAGTTAATGATAAGGATGAATTCAATGCAGGGACATGTAACAAGAACACACAAATTGAGCTGAATCAAAATATTCATTTCAAATTAAACCCTTGTGAAGTCTGGTTCATAAGTTATAAACTTTAATCTTTAAATCTTAATACAATTATACTAAATCCACCGCAACGATCTTCACTACATGAACTCAAAGATAAATTTCTTAGTAACAGAATTATCTATGTGCAAGGAGTAATAATGGCAGTTTTGAATAAATAATGAAAGTCAATGGGCACTGCTACAAACCAAGAGGAAAAAGTTAGTACAAACAAGTGAAAGTCTCTTTATCATTAGCAACATGTATACTTTCATAGATGAAACCAACTCAGAAAGGAAACAATTACTTAGCAACAAAGCACTGGCATAGAAACTCTTTCTTTACCATATGCAGCCTTGAATTACTTCTGTACTACTTCTGTAAATTTGTAGGTTAAGAGTTAATTGTGTATTCACTTGTAATTTCCCCTACATCTAGTATTTCAAATTCTCACATATTAAGCTGAAATGTTTTACAATTGTATTGTCAACTGACTTTCATTCAGTTTATCATAACAAGAAATATCATTAGCAAGGGTAAAGTCATTCTTAGATTATAGCATTGCTTCCATATGCCTTTAGAGGAATCCATGAGGAAATGATATTAGTGACCACAAGACTCCCTAGCAAATGGAGAAGAATAGAGCATTGTCTTAATGATGGGCACAACTAGAAATCAAAGTGGAATTTGCAAATTATTAAAGTGTAAAGCAAGAGGAAAAGGAACTAAGTAGGACTCATTTCACTGGTCAACCCCTTTCTCTTCATCATCTGCTGAGAGAGAGAGAGAGAGAGAGAGAGAGAGAGAGAGAGAGAGAGAAAGAGAGAGAGAATGTAATTTCTATACATGGTTGTGATGGCTAATCTTCATTATCAAGTTCACTGAAATTGATATAAGGTAGGAAACATACGTGTGTATAAGTCTGTGAGAGTATTTCTAGAACAGTGTTCTCAACTGAATGACCCTTTCACAGAGGTGGCCTGAAACCATTGGAAAACACCCATATTTACATTGTTATTCATAAACAGTAGCAAAATTGCAGTTATTGAGTAGCAATAACATAAAAATAAGTTTATGGTTGGGGTTCACCACAACATTAGGAATTTTATTAAAGGATCACAGAGGTAGAATGGAAGACAACCACTGCTCCACAAGGCTTAATTGAGGAGGAAAGACCCACCTTGAATCTTGGCAGCACCTTTCCATGGAAGATGTGTGCTCCTGTACTAAATACAAAGTAAAAATCAAGCTGAACACCACCATTCATTTCTCAATGTGAACAGCTGCCTCATGGTCCTAATATCGTGCCTGTTCCCACATGAACAATTGGGACAAATTGTTCAAATGAACAAAAGATAAGTGATCCCTTAAGTAGCTTCTGTCATGTATTTTGCTACCTCAATCAAACAAAAACAAAATTAGTTTCTTTTTTTTGTTTTGTTTTGTTTTTCCGAGACAGGGTTTCTCTGTATAGCCCTGGCTGTCCTGGAACTCACTCTGTAGACCAGGCTGGCCTCGAACTCAGAAATCCACCTGCCTCTGCCTCCCAAGTGCTGGGATTAAAGGCTTGTGCCACCACCGCCCGGCCAAAATCAGATTCTTAAAAATGCATTAAAACTGTAACCTTAAAGTAAATAAGCAACATATTATATTTAGCTATAGTATATTAATGAAGTTAAAGGCTTTCATTGACATTGACTTCACAATATACCAAAGCTTAAATGAGAACGATAGAAAGAAGGATACTTAACGGTGACTTGAGATTCTTTACAAATCTTACTACAGCACTAACACAACACGATTACACTTATAGATGTGCTTACAAGGGGAAACTCATAAATGGTCTGTGATGGCAATATACTAATTAATATCCAAAATTAATATACCCCTTTTATGGATGAATAGACACTATCTAGTCAGACTCAATCACATCATTACTATCTCATCATAATAGCTAATAAAATTGACAATGAATTAAATTGACAGTTTGAAAGCCAGATTTGAGATTCTTTTTCAAGGTCAGAATAAACAGTATTTCAACATGGTTTTTGTCAGGAATCATGTACTATATTCTTCCCTTGAAGATTAAGTTGAAGCTACATGATAGAATCACATAAGTGAATAAAGCAGGTAAAGTAGCTTGTTCCCTGCTAGATATTCAAGTCATTGCAGTGTCTTACTATTTTCAAAACAATGACCACAAACTTTTGAAGAAAAAAGAAGAAAAAAGACATTAGTTTTATTTTTTTTGTATTTTCCTTCTAGCAACAGGAATTCAAACAATAGAAAAAAATCCACCCAAAATTTTAAGTACTGAAAAGCTTTAAATAATGTCATGTGTAGATAGTTTGGCTTTAAATGTATAAAACACACAAAAAATGCTTTCCCTCTTTTACTTAAGAATATGCCATTGAGTTTAAACTTTTAAGTCTGAAGTTACAAGGAAATATTTTCCTTCAAAAACATGGGCCACCATTAGAAGGAAGCAAAATGAACAGTAATGTATGATCTACAATACGGTTGTGTTCACTCCAGCATTGAAGATGGATATATTTTTGGACACAATTTTTAACCTATGAAAATTTATATGCTGTTCCTCAATTATTTCTAACTTGATGGTGACAGTCCCACAACATGAAATGTTCTCAGCCATTTTCTTTCAGTGGAAGAGTATGACAAGCTCATACAGTAACTTCCTGTAGAACACTTACAGAAGATAACATGTTGAATCATAGAAAAACAATTAAAATATAGCAATGTAGACCAATAATACCTAACTAACAGGCTTATATTAATCCTATGAAGATCAAGTGAATTTGTCTAACATATAGTGTATATTCAATAACTATTCTCCACAATATCACTTTATATGTGACAAAATGTACTTCACTTCATGTCAGGAGCCAATGAAGTCTTGAGTGGATGTGTATTGTTGACATGGATATGGCAATGGTTTCCCTACATCAAGATCAGAGTAATGACAAAGAATTCCTCTAGTCTAAGTATGGGTATTATGATCAACTGAACTTTAGCTAAAACTTGTGTATGCAAAAACATCAGCCACTGCCTCTTTTCCTAAGGGCAGGGTTACAGGTGGACACTACTACACTTAGCTGCTGTTTGGCTTTATGCTGGGCTTTGCAAGATGTAATCATGCACCTACCAATTTTAGTGCCAGAATTTCACAAATTATGCTTTGTCAATGATTACATAGTCAACCACCATAATAATGTCATTGTCTTAGTTTCTTTTCCGTTGCTGGGTAAAATACCATCATAAAAGCAACTTAAAAGAGAATGGGTTTATTTAGTCTCACAGTTTCGAGTTATAGTCCATTTTAGAAGAGAAATCAGAGTGGCAGGACCTTGAGAGAGCTGGTCATACTGCACTCACAAAGAGGAACAGAGAACAATAATGGATGGATGTAAGACTCAGATCACCTTCTACACCAGTACAGTCCAGGCCTCATCCACAATTAAGATAGATATTTCCACATCAATTAATGTACTCAAAACAGTCCCTATAGGAATGTCCAAAGGCTCGTCTGCCAGGTAATCCTTCATTCTAGCAGTTTAGTAACTAACAATAACTATGACACTCAAGTCAAGTGTCATTTTATTATGACATTTGGAATATTTAATTTTCAAATATAGCCAATAATTTCCAATTGACTTGAAGTGAAAAATGTCTTACTAAGGTTGTACTTTGAATGCCACCAGTTAGTTGACACTGCAGTATATTTAGTGGGAAGGTAAAATAACCACTTGGTAAGAAGTAGAAGAAGAAAACAAAGAAGGAGGAGGAGGAAGAGGAGGAGGAGGAGGAGGTGGAGGAGGAGGAGAAGAGGGAGAGGGAAAGGGAGAGGGAGAAGAAGAAGGAGGAGATGAAGGAGGAGGAAGAGGAGAAGGAGGAGGAGGAGGAAGGAGAAGAAACAGTGTTTGGGAGTCTCTTAAAAATATGGCCTAGTAATTTCGTTTGTAGGTATATAATCATATAAGCAAGAACATTGAAAGAATATGTCCATATAAAATATATACACAGATATTCATAGCAGTACTATTTGTAACCACAAAAAAATCAAACACAGAAATACAATGAAATTTACATCAACTGGTGAATGGATATGTTAACTGTGGAACATGCAGCAAAGTAAAGAAAATCAAACAAACAAAAACAAAAAAAACATAGATGTATCTTGAAAATGTTAAGCTATCTGAAAGAGGCCAGATTTATAAATGCTGTACAAAAAAAGACTGTATATTGTGTGACTATATTTATATATAATGTCCAGAATAAGCAAGGTTTCAGAGACATGAAGCAGATTAGTGGTTACTAGGGACTGAGGCAATGAAATATTGCCCAGTGACTGCTGAGATAAAGTGTATTTCACTGTGTTAGTAGAAAGATTGAGAGGGGGGCATATTGGACTTCATGTATATAGTACAAAAGATGATGATGCTTGGACAGCAGTGGACCTGGTGAGCTGCACAACATATAGAGAGCATCCTGAATTACATTTTATATACAAAAGAAATACAAACTGGGCAGTGGTGGTGCATGCCTTTAATCCCAGCACTTGGGAGGCAGAGGCAGGTGGATTTCTGAGTTTGGGGCCAGCCTGGTCTACAGAGTGAGTTCCAGGACAGACAGGGCTACACAGAGAAACCCTGTCTCAAAAAAAAAAAAAAAAAAAAAAAAGAAATACATATGAGATCTTGCTCATACTATATTTCAGATTGACTGTAACTTAAAAAGCCCTCTTGGAAAGTCAGAACATATTTTCAGTGCTACATATAAGCACTGTTAAATAACATGAACAAAATTTATGAATGTATTCTTTTTAAAGACAACTAAAACAGAGTCAAGTACATAAGAAAAATCTATAAATTTTATATTTACCCCTGGAGAAACAAAATCACAAAGCAAATGTAAATAGGTAAAGCAGGTAGATCATATTTTTGAATAGCAAACTCTATGTAGGTATGATTGAAAAATCATATCTATTTTTATTTTCCAGTATGGAGCCAGATACCTTAATGGCTTGGAAGGCCTTGTATAAGGTGAGATTGGCTCAGTGACCATTGACAGACATCAAGTGTGTGATCTATCAGTCAATCAATGCTAATTGCATCACTAGAGGAGAGGAGAGGGGTCTGGGCACATGTGTAGCCCTGAGCTGCACAGTAAGCACTGAAGAGGGAACTGGGCCCACTGCGCATTCACTTTCATTTTCAAAGTGCATAATCAAAAGCATTTCTCTGAGCAGTTTTAGTTTATATTCAGCAATTTTCATTCTGCCTAAAACGCATTTGAGAAAACTCATTAATGAGAAGATTCATTCAGTTGGAGTCACTGAATCTAAAGTGGCTTTTCATTCTTAGGTTATTGAATCCTGAAAGAAAATCTATCACAAAACTTGTCATAATACTATAAACTTTAGAGTCTAAAGAAACAAACATAATTTGTAAAGAATTATTGTTAAACACTGTGTTCGCTTTGTCTAGATCATTAAGTAGAAATGTGGAACTTTTTATAATGATGAATAAAAGCTAGACAGGCTTAATAAATATAACACAGAAATAAAATTCAGAATACCTAATAAGAATAAACTTTGTGTAGATATCTGTCCAACACATAGTGATCTAATTCACAATATAGCACTGCAAACAGGTATGTTTTTGCAAGCATCATTTATTTAGTCTCTCAGGAATTTTTCAATGTTTCATGTTTTAAAGTATCAGATATCAAAAGTTTATAGTATAGCTTTCATAAGTAAAAGGATACATATTTATGAGCCATAATTAGCTTATTGTCCTTGAAACCATATGTTCTTATACAGATGTACTATTGCACTAGCCTTATAAAAATCAATTAATATATAAATCACAATTGACACAGATTTATTTCCTATAGTACTTAGTCATAATGGTAATCTGTCTAGCAATATAGTGTGAATCTCTAAACATGCTTCAGTTGTATTGATTCTCTTCATGTTCCTATCTCCTTACATTGTTAAAATTATACGTTCCTCTAGATTCTAAATAAACCCTTATCCATTTTGAAATACAGGAAAATCTTCATTGAGGGCATGAATCAAGTTAATATATGGACCGGGGGGGTGGTTCAGTGAATAAAGCCCTTGACTTGCAAACATGAGGCCCAGTATGAACACCCAGACCCTACATAAAAGCCTGATGACTGTGGCATCCACAGTTCCAGTGTTCTTGCCAGGAGATGGGATGTGGACACATGAAAGTCCTTGGAACCTTTCAGGTACACAGCAACCAGAAATACAAACAAGCCTCAAACAGAAACTAACATCCCAAATTGTCCACTGATACCCATATGTATCCACACACGAGCCTGCACTCACACATGTGTGTACATGAAAATTACCATACACGCCTTTGTTCATACATCTGTACATACATAATATGTATACTCTGATTTTCTGGTTTTTTTTATTTTAAGATTATAATTACAATATCTCTCTCTCTTTTCCTCCCACCAAATACTTTTGTATGCCCTTCCATGCTCTCCTTCAAATTCATAGACTCCTATTCCATGAGAAAGAGCCAGTGCCTGACACTGCTTAGATGTCAAAGAACCTAAGACTTGATTTTCCATGGGCCTAGGGGAATACTAAATGCTATTGGTTGTGCTAAAGGAACACAGCAATAAAATGACTCCTAATGACATTCCGTTATACTCATAGATCACTGTCCTAAGCTCAGCCATCATCAGAGAAACTTCCTTTTGCAACAGATATTAATTAATATAGAATCCTTCAATTGGACAATGTACAGAGTGTAAGGGACTTTGGGAAACTGAGTTCTAAAAGGAATGCATGAATCTAGCCTGTTTCCCTCAGGGCTCAGGGGGTGATGTTTTATGAGGAAGAGGATAAAGAAAAAATGTAAGAGCCAGAGGGAATAATACCAAGGAGTAACAGCGTCTTCCAGACATGACTGGAATGATTCACATAACAACTCACAGAGACTTTGGCATCATACACAGGACTTGTATAAATTCAGGCCAGATGAGGTCTCAACACTGATAGGGGGAAGTAGACACACACATGCTCCCATCCCTAGACAAAAATCTATCCGCACCTAATACCTGTTGGCAAAGGAAAAATTGTCTTCTCCAATGGAGTCTCACTGGGTGTAAAAATCTCCACTTAAGAATAGGTCCTGTGCCTGTGGTAGATGGCTAAGAAAAAACAAACCTAATGGGGACTTTATAGATTTGTCTTCTATTGTTTTGTTAGGGTATTTTTGTGATCTTATAGCTTTTGTTTTTGTGATCTCTCTCTCTCTCTCTCTCTCTCTCTCTCTCTCTCTCTG
>JADRCC010163581.1:0-11958 GCA_019843855.1 Hylomyscus alleni
TCCTCTCCCCTTCTTACTTTTTCTCTTTCTTCCACTCCCTCCTCCTCTGCTTCTGATTCTTCTCATATATTTTTGGTGCTGCCCAGATGGTGCAGATCAACAAAACATCCTGGTGTTCTTGTGGCAATCAGATCTGAGAGGGGAAGCCAAGCAAGCGGCTTATGGTAGATGTGACAAAGCCTGTGCCAGGGAAGGGAAATTAAGCTGCTATTAGAAAGACAAGGAGCTGGCCAAGGCTGAGGGAAGTGTTTCCCCCCTAAGGCAGAGCACTGTGCATTCTGAGGATGGAAGACGTTGAGTTTGGCTGGACATGACCTGCACAGGGACAGACCTAAGCTGTAAGACCAGCCTATCGGGAGCCTTGAGAGTTCTACTAAGGACTTGAATCTTCTCCTGAGAGTCTAGAAACCATACCCTCTATTTACAAAGGAACCAGCCAGAGAGATTTATGCTTATGAATATTGTTCTGGTGATTGTACAGTGGTCACAGAGAATGTCTAGGGGCATTCAAGATAAAGTGAACTAATGTGGTGACACTGGGTGTGGGTAGACATGGAGATTTGAGTCACAGTTTGGATGTCAGACAGTGAGTGGCTGTGGCAAGTAAAGGAAGAAGAGGGTCAAAATCTATGTTTGGGTTAAACAGATTGTAGCTATGGACCCCTCATTGAACTGAGGAACATATCAGAACAAATCAGAAAGAGCACCCCCACTCCCTATACCGAATCTTCTGAAACTTTATTCAAAATAGGTCTTTCTTTTTTGGAGTTAATGTCTCAATTTTGTTACAGCAATGAAGTATGTAACACACTTACTCTATTTAATTTACAAGAACACTTTAGTATTATAGTCAGCAAATTTATTTCTTAGTTTATCTCCCTATTTGATACATAATTTGTTTTTTTTTTCTAGTTTGCAATGTTGTGATGATTATTCTTCCACATAAGTCCTTGTCCATATTTTTTTTTCAAGTGTAAATTCTCAGAACTGAAGTTTTTGTGTCAGTTGGCCTGCACTTGTTCTATAATGACAAAATACCTCAGGCAAGGTAATTTATAGAGGATAAAACTGATTTTCATAATTTTAAGAGCAGCCAGGAAGTCCAAGATTAAGTTGACAAGAAGTCCAGTGCCTAGAGAGAGCTAGTCTCTGTTTCCGTGATGGCTTCTTATTGCTGCCACCTCTGGGGAGGACAAAGGTGGAGCCCTCACATAGTAGGAGGAAGAGAAGGTGCAAGCAAAAGGAAAAAGCAAGTTCCTTTCTTTCATAGGGAATCCCTTTTACAAAGTGAAAGGCAGGTTCCTGGTGAGGCTGAGGATGCCAGCGCTGAGCAGACACTACATTTCTATCTGTGTGTCTGTAACATTGCCTCAATTTTATAACAGGTTCTTAAATATTGATTTATAAAATTGGCTTTCAAAGAAATGTGTGTGTGTGTGTGTGTGTGTGTGTGTGTGTGTGTGTGTGTGTTAAATGGTAGTGTCAGCGTACCAGGGTACACACGTGGAGGTCAGAGGACAGCCGGGCCTCCACTTTTCACAGTGTTTTGAGAGCAGGTCTCTTGTTGCTCACAGGTTAGCTGGCCCATGACCCACCAAGGACTCTCCTGTCTCTGCTTCTCATTTTGCCAGAATGCTGAAGAAGCCTTTGGTCTGGCTTTATGTGAATCCTGGGGGTCTGAACTTGAGGCCTTAGCCTTGCACAGTGAAGACAGTGCAACCGTATTGCTAGCATTCTGAGTCAGGAAGATTGTGAGCCTGATGCTAGCCCTAACTCCATAGTAAGTCCCTGACTCCAAAACCTTTCAGATGCTTGATATACAGTATGACATTTTAAATACATCTATGCTTATGGAGTGACTAGACCAAGCTAACTATATGATACCTTCTACTTATCATTTTTGTGATGAAGATATTTAAAACAGCCTCTTAACAATTTTCAAGTATGTAACTTGTTTCTTGTGTAGTCATCCCATTGAAGAGTGCATTGCTTGAACTTCCTCCACTTAATGGGCATTCTGAATCCTACACCTGTATCACCACACTTTCCTCCCTGCCTTCAAGCACTGTCTACTCAAGAGACTTTTATAGGTCCCATATTGTTTAGATCCACCTTTGAGTGAAACTGTGAGGTATTTGTCTTTCGGTGCCTGGCTTATTTCACTGAGCGTAACGTCCTCCAGGATCATCCATGTTTCCAAATGCAGGACTGCCTTATTCTTTAAGGCAAAATAGTATTCCATTGTGCATGTGTGTGTGTCTGCAAGCATGTATGTACATATGTATATGAATATGTGTGTGTACGCAATTTAATTAGTTACCTAGTCATGACATTTAGTTCCTTTTCATTTCTGGTTTTGCCAGGGACTGTTTAACTTAGGCCGTGGAGTCAACAGGAACAACCTTGTTCATTCAGCTCTGTCCACACCCTCACACTCCCTTGGAATAAGTTCTTTAAAGCAGAGCAGTGGATTCTGGGCGTTCCCTGATATCCTGCTAAGCAAGCTGGGCCAGAGTATGCTTTACCCGGTACGGCCCTTTCCTCACCATCCCACTGAAAACAGACAACTAATAGTGTTCAATCACTTCCTGTTGGTTGGACAAACACTGGCAGTGTATGATTTTAATCGGCATTTTCTTCATTATTATAAGTATAAATAATTCTTTTTTTGTGTCGAAAAACACTTTTGTCAGAATTATTGTTTTCTGAGAACAGCTTTACACATAGTCAAAATCAGCTTCAAAAGAAGAAATTGGAGTGGGACAGATGCCTAGAGTGTTGTAGTTTAAGCAAATTACTCACTTAACAACAATAACAAGCCCACTTAAAAAAGTATTGCTCAAAACTATTGCTTAACTAAAAATCAAGGGCAAAAGATGGCTTATTTTAAAATTGCTTCTGAGAGTTTCTCTTTTGGGAAGAAAATATCAACACTACATTGAATCTATCCCAAAGAATTCATAGGCTATTGGCATTAGATTCTGCCTATCAATCAAAGGGGGTGGGTTGTTGATGGTGGAGCAAATGTATACAGTGATTTTACTGAGAAACTTGAGCCTGAAAACCAAGTTTAGCAACGTGCCCTGGAGAGGCAGGGATAGGAGGATCTCTGGGACTTTTTGGGCAGTCAGTGGAGCTAATAGGCAAGATCTAGAGATCTAGTTTTAGTGAGATACTCCTTTTTCAAAAAGAATAAAAAGTGGAGAAGCAATTGAGGAAAAAATCCATGTTAACCTCTGCCCTCTATGTATATGTTGTGAAGCATGCACACATGTACACACACACACATACATGCACACACATACACATATACACACACAAACACACATACACACATGCACACACACAACACATATACACACATGTATACACACACATGCACACACACATACACACATACAACACACACAAGAGATATGTGAGTCAGGCATGGTGGTGTATGTCTGTAATCCTAGAAATCAGAAGACGGAGGCAGGAGGATTCTAAGTTGAAAACCAGCCTGTGTTACATAGAAAGACTCTTTACAAACAGAAGCAGGGAAGAGAGTAGGATTAGATTTAAAAGAAATTTCATGAAACTTGACAATAATAATTTTTATATCAATTGGAAAGTTGTCATTGGGGTTCAGATGCACTAGGGAAACCCATGGATCATCTTCTTGACAGTTTCATTTGTAAATCTGAAATTCTGCATTTGAAATTTTCTCTACAGAAGTCACACCTCTGCCCCATCTCAGGCTTTCTTCCTCTAATCTTGAAAGTATTGCTGAGGACCCACTGAGATGAGAAAACTCACTGCATCCTGCCTGAACATATGGGTCTCACTCAGACTCTCAACAGCCTGTTACTTCCTGCTACCACTCACCCTGCCCAGCACTTTCTTCTCTGGCTTATGCAAACCAAGGATAATTCAGGCAAATTTAGGCAGTGTGTTTTTGTTTATGTCGCAGTCACATCTTGGCTGTTTTCCAGCCCCCTTTGAAGTCTAGGTTACTTAAGGAGTCCTTTGAAAATGGTGTTCAGTAAGTAAATAAAAAGTGAAACCATGTGTTTGGGGATGAAGAACTGTGCTCCCCAAAGATTCCACCGTGCCAATGCTGGAAGGGGGGTTGCCTTTGATCCAAAATAATTAAATTGGGCTAACTGGCTAGAGCCCTCTTAAGAGTCTGACAAAAATGACATTATTTACCATTTGCTTTCCTTAGATTCAATTTCATTTTCTTTCCTTCCTTTCCCCATTTCTTACCCATAACTCCATGCTATCTGGTCACACTGATGTACCCTCTGGGTTCCCCACATATGCCATGTGATATCAGCCATCCTTGTCTGTAGCGTAGCCATGTGGCTCTCTGTGTGAAACAGGCAGTCCACAGTGGGCTTTTCTTGGATTTCGCTGTGGTTTGGCTTCAAAATTGAGCCAACATTTAAAAAAAAAAATCCTTGAAGTTCTGGAGTTCAGTCTTCATTTGGAAAATGGACGTGGGTACCACTGTTTCTGCCTTGTTAGGGCATAGCCAGAGCTGCTGTTTCTGCCTTGTTAGGGCATAGCCAGAGCTGCCCCACACTGCAGCTTCCAGGAGCTTGATCTTTTCTTGGTTTTTATTGAGGAAACAAACTTGGTTTCTGTCAGTTGTGTGTCTTTGGTCAGATTTCAAGGTTTTGACTAGAAACTACAGAAGATAAAAGAAAAAAATGTAGGCTTCTTTTTCTCTAGGAAAAATTAGCTAACTGGGTCAATAGAGCATTACTACTTGATAAATAAGTTAAGCAAATACTTAACTACAAGAACAAGGCTGGTATGGGGGTTTATATCTGTAACCCTGGCTTTAGGGAAGATGCTGTAAGAGGTTCACCATAAGTTTGAGGCCAGCTTGGACTACACAGTGAGTTCCAGCCTGTCTGAGATGCAGAATAAAATGCTCAAAAATAGATGATAGATAGATAGATAGATAGATAGATAGATAGATTGATAGATATATGGCTCAGTGAGTAGTGGCATTCGCTTCTCAACCTGATGTTTTAAGATTGATCCCCAAGTCCCACATGGTGAACTGAGAGAACTATGCAAGTTGCCCTCTGACATCCAAATGCACACTGTGGTACTCATACCCAAACATATGCACACAGAAAATAAATACATTTAATTTTTGAAAATATTTTAAAAGATTAAAACTTCCACAAGAGTGTTGCAGTGGTAGAAAGAGAAAATGAGAGACACAGATAGGTAAACATAGGCAGGCCTGATCTGAGGGACACTGCCTGTCGGGCTGGAGGTATAGCTCTATGGTAGAAGACTTGGCAGGCACATATGAGGCCCTGTATTCTACTCTTAACACTGCAAATATAAAAATGAAAGTATGCTGCCTGTTACCATCATTCAAAACCATTGCACCCTTCAGAGTCTTGTTTGACTCTCGGGGTGATGATTGGTTCTCAACCGAGTCAAACAGAGGTTTACAGGGAGGAGACCCAAGTCTGAGTCATCAAATTGTGCAATTCTGGTTTTGCCACGTTAGCAGCATGGCGAACCTGTGAATCACCTGAAGATCTTGTCAAGATTCTAATTCAGTAAGTCTGGATTGGGCTCCAAATCTGCCTTTTGATAAAACCGTAGGTGATGTGTTGTTGCTGTGGCTACTACTGCTGCTGCTGGCTACATGTTTAGGTCAAAAAACTACCCAAAGTAGAATCAGGATGGTATATTATCGACCTTTACAAGGGTATGGTTTCTTTTTTTTTTTCTGTTTCTGTTTCAGACTTCCCACCAGCAGTGGTGAGAGGCTTTCTCAATTCACCTCCCTTCTGTGTTTCAGTAGGGTCTGTACTTGCATCTTAAGTCCTCAGAGGAAATAGAGGTTCTTTTTTTTCAGGTTGCTTTTTCTTCTGTTTTCCTCATTTGATTAAAGAGAGGGCTGAAGTGTTGGCTAGAATTAGCTCTCTCTAGGTCCTCAGTGAATACTGCTAAGTTGTCAGGACAATTGAAAGCCAATTAAACACAGAAATTATTGAAATCACATAAACTTACAACTAAACAGATTTTACTAAAATGTAGCCCTCAATTTACCACTTTATAGCCAGTTCACTATTTTTTTTTTGTATGTGTGCTCTGAAGTTACACATATCCATGATATTGCTATGATGGAAATAAAAGAGCAGACTATTGCATGTGTCTTCCAATCTCTGCATCCAGTGAGGTGATGTGGTAACATGGAAATTTCATGATGAGTATATTTATACCACCGTAATGCTGTAAATCAAGCCTTTGATTTTACTTTGCCTATGAATGAGCCCACTGATAAACATTTACCAGTATGTCACTGGATGATATTCTTGGCCTTGGGGGAATTTTCTAATTAAGCTCAATTAGAAATAGGCATGGTACTATATTTCCTTTCTCTTAATCATATGACCCAACTCTGGCCAATGTGATATGCAAGTGACAGCTAGAAAGGTTTGGGGGAAGCTTTTCTTCTAAAAGGGAGGCATAGGGTAGGGATGGCTCTTTCTCATTCTAGCCATCTGGTATCTGGCTGTGATGCAGCCAAACTCGGCAGCCATCGCATGTCAACATCAAGGGAGGGCAAACATGCATATTGTTGGTTGTTTTTGTTTTTCTTTATAGACCTTATCATCAATGAGAAAATAATTTAACATGCACCTTTCCTATTTTCTTCTCTAGTGGGGACCCTGATAAGTGTGACATCTGGGGGAACACCCCTCTACATTATGCAGCCTCCAATGGCCACACCCACTGCATCTCATTTCTAGTCAACTTTGGTGCCAACATCTTTGCCCTGGATAATGACTTGAAGTCTCCGTTGGATGCTGCTGCTAGCAGGGAGCAGAAAGAGTGTGTTGCTCTCCTGGATAAGGCTGCCACCGTGCAGAACACCATGAACCCCAAAAGGGTCACCAGACTGAAGGAGCAGGCTCTGAAGAATGCCAGGAGGCAGATGAAAGAGTGTGAAAGGCTCCAGGAGAGGCACCAAAACAAGATGGCGCGCACCTACAGCAAGGAGGACGCTGGGACGCTTTCCTCTTCCCATAGTACCTTCTCTAGGTCATTTCTTTCAAATACTTCTGCTGGTGGATTTGGATCACTGTCTAAAGGCATTAAAGATACCTTCAAGATAAAATCTAAGAAGAGTAAAGATACAGCAGAGCAGGGAGGCAAGGATGGCAGAAGTGGGCAGAGGCTGGTGATGGAAGTGTTCAGAGAGGAGGAGGAAGACTCATTTCCAAATGACTTCAAAGAGAAGCTCCATTTCTCAGTAGAAGAAGCTAGTGATGTACAACACGAGTCTATTCTCAACCGTCCAGGTCTAGGAAGTATTGTCTTTAGTAGAAACAGAGTAATGGACTTTGAGGACATCTCAGACAGCGAGAGGGAGTTGGGATTTAAAATGCCCAGTGATCTGTTCCAAAGACAAGGAGCAGTAGGAACAGATGAAGAAGATGATGAGGATGAGGAGGAGAGAGAGGCAAACTGGACTGCAGGTGATCTTTCTTGGGATGAAGAAGACGTACAATGGGAGGAAGATGCTGTTGATGCCACTCCATTGGAAGTATTCTTGCAGTCTCAGCACCTGGAGGAATTCCTTCCCATTTTCATGAGAGAACAGATTGATCTAGAGGCTCTGCTGCTTTGCTCCGATGAGGACCTTCAGAACATCCACATGCAGCTGGGCCCCAGGAAGAAAGTCCTTAGTGCCATAGACAAAAGGAAGCAAGTGCTCCAAGAGCCTGGACAGCTGGTTGACACCAGCCTCTGATGGAGGGCATTGATTAACAGGAAAGCTTGAGGCTGGGGTTCATGCTGAGTTCCCTGGAAACACCCCAGGATGAATCCTGTGCCTGGTCTCTGTCCGATGACCAACTACTGGGTGTAGGTGTTAGGGTTTTAGAGAGGACCCTCCAAAAGAGAGGCTCAGACTCTGGGAAATACTCTATCCAAGTAAACCATCAATGAGAAAAGACCTTGGGACTGGATAATGGCATTTCTCTTCCAGGCCTTGCATTCTGTGTAGACCTAAGGCTCTTACTGGTCTGAAGCCCAAAGCCCAACTTAAATGGATCTAGCCACTTAACAGATGCTTACTAACTATGGGGTTGGGTTTACAGTACCTCTCTCTGAGAATCAGGACATGCTAGCAGGTAGGGGGATGGCAGAAAGGAAATGTGGGGTACTTGCTGTGGACTGAATTTCTAAAGTTCTCATATGGAAGCACTAACCCCTAAGTGAGTGTTTTTGGATAGTACTTTAAAGATGTGATTAAGGTCGAATGAGGTTATAAGGGCAGGCTCATAATTCCATATGACTTAGAAGACAAGAAAGACCGTGAAGGGTTTGTTCACACTTGGAGAAAGGAGGACAGCAGGAAGACGGCTGCCAGCAAGCCAAGGAGAGAAGCACCCAAAGCAGACCTGGTAACAGTTTGGGCTTTCAGCCTCCTGAGATATGAAAAATAAAAAAAAGTCTGTTGTTTGAGCTACTCTGTCTGCAGTGTTCTGTTATGGGGGCTGTACTGGCTGGTTTTGTGTGTCAACTTAACACAAGCTGGAGTTATCACAGAGAAAGGAGCTTCAGGTGAGGAGATGCCTCCATGAGGTCCAGCTGTGGGGCATTTTCTCAATTAGTGATCAAGGGGGTAGGGTCCCTTGTGGCTGGTGCCATCCCTGGGCTGGAAGTCTTAAGTTCTATAAGAGAGCAGGCTGAGCAAGCCAGGGGAAGCAAGCCAGTAAGGAACATCCTTCCATGGCCTCTGCATCAGCTCCTGCTTCCTGACCTGCTTGAGTTCCAGTCCTGACTTCCTTTGGTGATAAACAGCCATGTGGAAATGTAAGCGGAATAAACCTTTTCCTCCCCAACTTGCTTCTTGGTCATGATGTTTGTGTAGGAATAGAAACCCTGACTAAGACAGGGGCCTAGGCTGACAAGTGTAGTATGTAAACAAGAGGACAGCGAAGAGAGCAAGGAGGATTCAGAAAAAAACAATGCCTGCACCATCTTACAATTTCTCCAAGGGTTAAGTGTCTTCTGAGGTGCAAAACAGGAGGGAAAAAGTATAGTTTTTAGGAAGGTTGATGGTGAAAGTATATTTTGCGCATCCAGGTTTGCTACACATGCCCTCACTTCATTAGTGTGTATCCACAGGACTGCCGCCCAGGGAAATGCTTGTTATAGTCTAGATCCTAGATGTGGTCAAAAGACCCATATGCTAATGGCTTAGTCATCTGCCTGTGGAGCTATTGGCAGGAGGTGGATGTCTATTCACCAGGCAAGCCTATGAGAAGGAAATATGGGCTACTAGTCTTTTTGAGTGAGGTATGTATATTTTGCTTAACAGTCTTTGATTCCTGAAAATGTCTTAATTTCATTCTTTACAGTTGAATAAAATTCAGTTGTACAATGCAACACATTTTCTTTTCCCATTCATTGGTTGGTAAACATCCAGGCTGGTCCTATTTCTTGGTTATTATGAACAGTGCAGCAATCAATGTGCAGGTCTGTGTGGTTAATTGACTGGGATATCTGGGCCACATGATAGTTGTTTTCAGTTTTTGGAGGGCTGCCAAGCTGGATTCCATAGTTTACTTCCCCACCAGCAATGTATAAAGTTCCTCTTTCTAAAATCTTGCCAGCATTTTTTAAATGCTTACATTTTTTAAAAGGCAATCTCAATTGAAACCACCTTCAACCAATAGCTAAGTTTTTTTGGAATTTTGTAGCCAAACTACTACCAGGTAGAATTTACCATTGATTGACTCTGTGACTGTGTATTTAATATTAGAACCATTATTTTAGCCCAGCTGATTTCTCACTTACATCTTAAGTTACTTTAAGAGGCTCATGCAGGATGCAGATGCTCAAATGCTCAAACTCACTCATTCCTCCTTAGTGAATGGATTCGAGAGCATGTAGATTCTTGGATGTGTTACATTAGGGGATACTTGCTTACAAATATTGTGTTTGGTTATGGCATAAACTAAAGTTGTACTTGTCCTCAATAATGTGCACAGAAGCAGTTGTTACAGGAAGGCATTCACAGGTTTTGTGACCCACGCCTGCCTCTGTCACACATCCTCACTGGGAAGGATCCTCTCTGGTTCTCTAGAAACTGTCTGAGATACTGTCCCCACATCCTACCCCAACTTACATAGTGAGGAGAGGCCAGATGGGGAGGCATGACCCTAATTGTGGGACTCCTGATGCTTTTGTAAGGTCCATTGGTCATGAGACATGTTCTCCTTGTAGAGTCTTTTGGTTAAGTTATAAGGAACCAATGAATTCCTTCCATCATCAATTCGCTTAGACTCAAGTGACCCACATATTGTAGTTTCTACTACCCATGACCAAAGGGGCCCTTTTATCTGTACTTCTTTAAATATTTAAAACACATATACACACAAAGCTACATTATACATGATTGGATGTATTGAAAGTTCTTGAAGAGGCAAATCTATAGCAGTAGAAACTCTGGGAAAAGGTGCTGACACTTAAGAATCAGGTTTCTTCAGGGCATGGGATCATTCTGAGCTTGGTTGTACAAACTTCACCGAAACCCATTAAATTGTATGTCTTAAAGTCGTGAGCTGTGCCAGGAATGTAGTTTAGTGGAAATGTATTTGCCTAGCATGTGTGAAGCTCTGGATTTGATCCCCAGCATGGCTACACACACAAACACACACACTCACACACACACACACACACACACAGAGAGAGAGAGAGAGAGAGAGAGAGAGAGAGAGAGAGAATAGAAATGGTTTTATGATGAGTTTTGCTCAATTAAAATAGAGAAAATTTTACTCTAATCCTCTAGAGATTGGGCATTTGACACCTTTATTTCCTTCCCATAGGAAGTTGTCAAAGGACACACAGAAGAACTGGAAATGATTTATTTCAGAGAGATACAAGGCTAGTAAGGTCAAGGGTAGATAACGTGGCCATCACCCCTTAACGGAAGAAATGGTTACCTGGTTTAGCTATCCAACCACAAACATGAATAGGGATGTCAGTACTTATGAATGACAATCACTACCATTCACTGGGGACTGGGCCACCTTTGATCTAGAAACTTGTGAGACAGCATTTGAGCTGTGACGTCCAGCTCAGGCACAGCTCCTTCAGCTCACTTGCCAGATGACCAAGAATCGTACACTAATTTGGCTGCGACCAGGTCTTCCACTGCCATCCCTGGAATGGACAGAAATTTGCTTCACTTTTTTGTCAGAACGACTTTGCCCTGAAACAACCCTGGCTATCTTCTGATGCCCTATGTGCATGCTAAAGTCCATAGCAATAACCACAACTGCTGCCCAGGGGTTTGTCCAGGCTTGGCATAGAAAGGGCTAGTCAAAGAAAGGATGGCACTAAGCAGGAAAGTCCACGTTTCCTAACCTCTAAGGTTGAACTCAGAGGTCAGCAACATTTCACTTGAGGCTCAGTGAATAGTTAAAGCTCTGAACATCATATGGTCTCTATTATATGGTCCAGTTCTGCCTTTATAGTAGGAAAGTAGCCACAGTCACAGGGAAGATCTTATTCATGAATACTACCGATCGAATTCTCCACTCTTTCTATCCCCTCCCCGAATGTGGAGGCCTATGTTGGTGTTATCTTCCTCTTTCACAGCTCAATTGTTCAACCTACTTGGGGTTTTTGTTTGTTTGGGTTTTTTGTTTGTTTGTTTGTTTGTTTTGTTCTGACTCTTGCTGAGTTGCTCATTGGGCTAGACTTGGCCAGTGAGCCTCAGGGAGCCTCATGTTTCTGCCTCCACAACACCATAATTACGGGCCCACCCACGTGCTGCCTCACGTGGCACTTTGTATAGGTCCTGGAGGATCCAAATTCAGCTCTTCCTGCTTACATGGCAAGCATTTTCCCAACTAACCTGCCTCCCTGCCCAGTCTTTCCCATCATTATTATGGGTCCTGAGAGTAATTCTTTTTTTTTTTTTTT
>JADRCC010163584.1:0-11256 GCA_019843855.1 Hylomyscus alleni
AAAAAAAAAAAAACCCTATTCCTGCCCCTCTACCCCAGTTCATCAACCTACCCTCTCCCTTTTCCTAGCCCTGCCATTCCCCTACACTGGGGCATAGAGCCTTCACAGGATCAAGTGCCTCTCCTCTCATTGCTGACCAACTAGGCCATCCTTTGTTACATATGCAGCTGGAGCCATGAGATCCACCATGTCTACTCTTTGCTTGGTAGTTTAGTCCCTGAGAGCTCTGGTGGTACTGATTAGTTCATATTGTTGGTCCTCCTATGGGGCTGCAAACCCCTTTAGCTCCTTGAGTCCTTTCTCTAGTTTCACCATTGGCAACCCTGTACTCAGTCCAATAGTTGGCTGTGAGCCTCTACTTCTGTATTTGTCAGGCACTGGTAGAACCTCTTAGGTGATAGCTATACCAGGCTCCTGTTAGCCTGCACTTGCTGGCATCCACAATAATGTCTGGGTTTGGTGATTGTATATGGGAAGGATCGCCAGGTGGCGCAGTCTCTGGATTGTCCTTCCTTCAGTCTCTGCTCCACATTTTGTCTCTTCCTGCAGTGTACCTTAAGTGTCTGTCTTGTCCATTCTACTTTCTGTTCTCGAGAATAATTCAGCTTTGCACTACTAGTCATCTTGCCTTGTGCATCATCCTAAGATTTTTTTTTTTACATTTAGTATTCAACTTGGTAATTTATGGCATTGCCAATGTGAATTTTACCTTTTCTTTTGAGCATTTAAGTCAGATACAGTATTATGTAAATAGTCAATCTTTTGTTCAATACTTTCTTCAGATTTATATATGTGTTTACCAAATCTAAGAATTTAACTTATTGAATCTGAAATTTTATAGCCATAAATATATTTAAATTTATAATTATTTTGGTTGGTGTTTACAAGTACCTTAACTTCTTAGCATTTTAAAGAAATTGGGATGGATTCCAAGGATGTCTCCCTCCTGGGTTGAGGAACTATGGAAGGGCCTGAGTAGGAGCAACAACTAGAATGTCAATAAATAAAATAATTTAAATTTAAAAAAGAAAAAAGATATTTAAAAAAAAGAAACTGGGATATGTTGAACAGACTTCTCCAGTTTTGAATTTATAAATCTTTGCTCTATCTCAAAGTTTTTTATATACTTTATTTTTAAAGCCTATTTGAGACCTACGTCACTGATGGGCAAACCTTTACTTTAGTTTCCTTTCCTTTAAATTCTTTCTAATTGGTGATCTAGGATAAGCAGCAGATTGGAGCTAATATATATGTTAATTTTTCATGTACTGGGTTGTTAGACCGTGAGATTATATGCATACATGCAAGCTTTTAATTTTCTCTGAAAGACTGCGCTTCAACTGAACTCACAGAAAAAGGGTGCTAATATTGCTAGTGATGTTAGTGAATCTGTAGATGAATTTCATTAGGATACAAGTTTAATTTTGTTGGTTCTAATTCTATCATTAGGAACAAAATATCAAAATCTTTAGCTTTCGTCTGCTATACTCAAGACACTCAAGTTCTAGTGATTTAAATTTAAATATAATTTCTCTTGACCCAAATACAGTAGTAGGTGCAGCAGTTGTTATGTTTCCTGCACTATTTTTTGATATTTATTTATAAACACTGTGTTTCTAATGCTAGTAGAATTTATGTTTCTAAGCTACTATATTTTGTGATCAATTTGAAGAGAATGAATCTGCATAGCAATGCTCTGCTTGATTATAAAAAAATAGTTAACATTGTTTATCCTTGAAATTTTGTATCAATTCTATGAATATCAAAAGGACACACATGGTATATACTCACTAATAAGTGGATATTAGCCGAAAAACTGCAGAATACTCGGGATACAGTACACAGAACTCAAGAAGGTTAACAAGCCAAAAGGCCCAAGTGAGGATGCCTCAAATCCGAATTTGGAGGGAGAAGAAACCAATCACAGTGGAGGGGGGATAGCAGAGGGAGGGAGGAACCTGGGGAGGGGAGGGGAAAAGAGGAACATGGTCAGGTGTTGGTGGGGTTGGGGGGAAGAGAACTGTAGCCCTGAGGGCCAGTAGAAAGAATCGAAACAGACAATCTCAGGAGGTAGGATGTGAGGGGACCCTCTAGAACGTAACAGAGACTTGGGAGGTGAGAGACTCTCAGGACTCAAAGCAAGGGATCTTAGATAAAATGCCCGACCCTGAGGAGAAGGAATTTGTAGAGTCCACCTCCAGTAGAAAGGGCATGAAGTGGAGGGATGTGGTTACCATCCCTGAGTCAAAAACTCTGACCCAGATTGTTGCTGTCTGAAAGAACTGCAGGGACAAAAATGGAGAAGAGCCTGAGGAAAAGGAATTCTAGTGACAGGACCAAAGGGATCCAGCTGAAGGGGAGGCTTCCAGGTCTGACACTATTACTGATGATATGATGTGCTCACAGACAGGAGCCTAGCATGACTGTTTTCAGAGAGGCCCAACAAGCAGCTGAATGAGTTACATGTAGATACTTAACACTCAACCAATGGACAGAAGCTGAGGACAGCTGTGGGTTAATTGGGGAAAAGGAGGAGTAGGGTGGCCTCATAGGAAGACCAGCAATCTCAACTAACCTAGACCCCTGAGATCTCTCAGACACTGAGCCACCAACCAGGCAGCATACACAAGCTGATATGATGCCCCTGACACATATATAGCAGATGACTGCCTGGTCTGGCCTCAGTGAGAAAAGACACATCTAACCCTCTAGAGAATTGAAGGCCCCAGGAGTGGGGAGGTCTGGTAGGGTGGGGGTAGGGGATGTAGACATCTTCGTGGAGATACGGGTTAGGGAAGTATGGGATGTGGAACAGAGGCTGGACCAAGAGGCAGATGATGACTGGACTGTAAAAGAAAAGGTTAAAGAATAATCATAATATTAAAATGAAGTAAGCACAGCATTTTTCTATAGTTAGCCACTATTAAAGACTATTGCAGATGTCCTACTAATACATTTTCACAAGTATCATGTTACCTATAATTTTCTCTTTAATTAGAGGGGCATGTACTGAATTGCATATTCTGCTGACATGGCATTTTTTCTGCATCACACCAATTTCAATCCATCAAGGCAGAAATGTCATTGTTGAGAAGAGTAGCACACCCAAATCATGGTGTCCAACAAGAATCCAGGGATACAGAAAATGTATATCAACAAGACAAAGACAATATACAATGAACCTATACCCAATGTCATGCTAAATAGAAAATAACTCAAGGGATTTCTACTAAAATCTGGAGAGTTTTCAACATGCATTAGAACCATACCTCGGATTGTAATCTTTGTAACAAATAAGTGATGTGATGTTAACATTGATTATTCATTTGATAGGCTCAAGAGTCACCTTAGGCCTCAGCCTCAGAACTGACTGGGGTCATGCTACAATGTTGTCTAATTGTCTTTTTTTCTTTTTAATCATCACTCCTGCACTGGAGAACCTGTTGACTGACTGACATGGTCAGACAAGGTCTCACTATGTAGCCATGGCTATCTATCTATAATCTATCTATCTGTCTGTCTGTCTGCCTGCCTGCCTGCCTGTCTGTCTGCCTGTCTGTCTGCCTGCCTATCTATCCATCTATCTATCTATCTATCTATCTATCTATCTATCTATCTATCTATCTCAGGAGAACCTTGACTGGTACAATTGAGCTAAAAAGATAAATGAAAAAATACTTCCATCTCTAGAGCAAATGGAATGTTTTCCTCAAGCATGCTTTTCACTCACTTTCTCTCAGTCTGCATAAATTGTAAGATGTTGAGTCAAGCAGTGTAGCCACAGCAGCTACACAAACTAGGTTCCTGAAAGAGAGGCAGGAGCCTGAGGGAAAATAGGGGAATCGGACTGCTTGAGATAACTAACCAGACCAAGTGGAGGTTTCTGATCAAGGTCCAATGTGTATTTAGAATCTGAGAATTAAATAGGCAAGGAAAAACCCATCTCCCAGTAAGCCAGGATCTTGTGGCCAAATTAGCATCTTGTTGTTTGGTTGGGGGCAGGTGAAGCAGCTCAGCAGTGCATAACTCCTAGCAGGAACTTCTAGAGAGGCAGAGAAGTGGCAGAACAAAAGGGCTTTGTTTATCTCATGAACCCCACCCACGTGGGCTAGCTGCTTTCTGGCAAGGGCAAGGTCTGGTTCAGCCGGCTTCAGACTGGAGGAGGTCACAAAGCAGGCAACTGGAAAGAGCAGCTAGCTATACAAACTGAGAGACACTTCTCAGCTCCATGTTTATGGAGGCAACACAAAGGGCAAAGGGTGAGACAAAGACAGTCAGGGTCACAGGCGGTAACAGCCTCTCAGCCTTCAGACTGTGGCTGCTGGACTCTGAGGAAGGCCTGTGGTGCTTCCAGAGAAATCCTTAGAAATGGCAGCCTCAGTTCTTCTACCAAGGAAAGAACATGGCTCAGATGGATGTGGGGGAGGAAATGCACCAGAAAATCCCAAGCAGGACTCAATCAGTCACCATTAATGCTCAGAAGGATGAAAGCTACTTGAAAAAAATAAAGCCACTTATGGATGGACAGGTAAAATTGAATTCATGAAGCAGTGCCTTCTCCTTGGGTGATTTCTTGGAGCTGAAGCACCTGAATTGCATGCTGGCTGTGTCAGGCTTCCCCACTGCAGTTCAAACACTTTAAAGAACAGGTATTGAATTTTAGCTGATTCTGACACTGTAGATTTCAACTCTACAGAAAGTGGTTAAACCATAAAATATTTTGAGATACAAAGCTCTTGCCTTGGGAGATTTCACCCACTCCCACATCATCGCCTATGAAATATTATATGAACAAATTGATTACTTTAAAAATGGGAAGATATTTAGTAGCAAACTTCAAGTTGGTATTAAGTCTTTAAAAAGGCAAAGAAGAACGCAATAAAAGTGGAGTTTGATATTTAAGGAACAGTGGCATAAATTAACCATATAACCTATAGGTAGAGTGATTTGAATCCGAGGAAGGGGGATTGGGATAACACCAGGTCATTTGATGAGAGCATCCTCATAGAATTCTAATGTAAGTGAAATAATAAGTGTTTTAATGCAAAACAGACAAACATACGAACAAAAAACAGCGAACCAACCAACCAAACAAACAAAAACAGAGTTACCTTCAAGAGACATCTCTGGCAAGTCCCTGGAAAATGTTTAGATTAAATTTAGGTAGGAAGACCCACCTTAACTTCCAGAAAGAATTTTAAAAGGCAGTAAAACCCGTATCAGCATAGCTTTGGCTAAACAAACTAAAATAAAAATAAATAACAACAGCTTCAGTGCTTGAATAAAATATTTTTTTAATGTTCACAGAAAGTAGGCTAGAGGAATACTATACAAGGGAACTCATTCAGTGCTAGGCCACAGTGGTGTATACTAGGGCATTGTAGGCTTCCTTCATCTCAGTAATATGTTGGAGTGAAGTAATAGTGAAGGAGGAACACTGAAGAATCTCACAGCTGGTTGTACTGGGTTGACCTGGTTCTTCTTGTATTCTAATACTAATATTGTTGTTTCCTCAAAACCTGTTTTCTCCAGAGACAAGAGAAGCCACCTGTAGACCCATGTGATCTATGTGACCTTGTCCCCTGTGGTGATTTTTTAAAAAAATGAATCCACCCACAAACTTGCTTTCCCATCGGGCCACATTCTTGAGCTGGTGTTGACCAGCATCACCATGTCCCAGAGGGCTCTTATTCTCTTCCAGCTATTAAACATATCTCGCTCACATGCAACTCTTTACACACACCTACCATCATTCATCTAAATAGCGCCCAACACCCGGTAAGTAAAGCATGACTCTTAAGGCCTTAATATCCATTCAGATTTACAATAATAATAAAATCACAATTTACAAGATGCCAGTACAATAATTTCAGAACCAAATAACAAAGACAATATTCTAACCCAATTAATCTATTTTGTAAAAACCTTTGCTTGGTTGTATAACCTCGTGGGGTCTGGCTGGTCCTCATTGTCTGCCTCCATCATCACTGCTTCTCCTCCTGCTCTTCTGACTTTTTCTTCCTCCAAGTCTAGCTCTAATCTCTATTCCTTTCTAATCACAGGCCTGTCACTGCCCTAATGTGATTGGACAGAGAAAATGCTGTAGCAGTACCCAAGCTATTTCTTTCTTTCTTTTTTTTTAACTGGATATTTTCTTTATTTACATTTCAAATGTTGTCCCCTTTCCAGGTCCTGCCCCCCAAAACCCCCTATGTCATTGCCCCTCCCCCTGCTTCTATGAGGGTGTTTCCCCACACATCCACCCATTCCTGCCCTCCTGCCCTCGAATTTCCCTACACTGGGACATTGAGCCTTCATAGGACCAAGAGCCTCTCCTCCCATTGATGCCAGATAAGTCCATCCTCTGCTACATATATGGCTGGAGCCATGAGTCCCTCCATGTGTACACCTTGGTTGGTGTTTTAGTCCTTGGGAGTTCTAGGGGGATCTGGTTGGTTGATATTGTTGTTCTTCCTATGGGGTTCCAAACCCCTTCAACTCCTTCAGTCCTTTCTATAACTCTCCATTGGAGACCCTGTGCTATTCAATGGTTGGCTGTGAGCATCCACTGCTGTATTTATCAGGCTCTGGCAGAGCCTCTCAAACAGCTATATCAGGCTCCTGTCAGCAAGCACTTCTTGGCATTCCAAATAGTCCCTAGGTTTGGTGACTGTATATGGGATGGATCCCCTGGTGGGGCAGTCTCTGAATGGCCTTTCCTTCACTCTCTGCTCCACAATTTGTCTCTGTATCTCCTCCCATGAGCATTTTCTTCTCCCTTCTAAGAAGGTCCGAAATATCCACACTTTGGTCTTCCTTCTTGTGATTCATCTGGTCTGTGAATTGTATCTTGGATATTCAGAGCTTTGGGGCTAATATCCACTTATCAGTGAGTGCAAGTTATTTCTAATTGATGTATAAAGATGCCAACAGCCAATAGCTGGGCACAAGAGACATAGGTGCTTACAAGGTTCCTGGGTCTGGGGGTCAGAAGAGAACAGCAAGGGAGAAGAAGTGGAGGAGGAAGAGAAGTTACCTGGGCTAGGAGTCAAGAAAACATGGCCTTTGTGGCTGGCCAATTGGAGTTAAGAGAAGCCCAGATGAAACCTAGTAAGTAATAACTCAGGGTTATCAATAGGACATATATTTTAATAGCGTAGAGGGTACGTATCTGCCTTCTAGTGCTTATTAATGCTTGTTGTAAATATAAATTTTCAGAGTGTCTTTTATCCGGGAACTGAACGATCAAGTTGGGGTAGAAACACAGGATGGAGATTTAAAATATGCAACAGGTCTATTTTTATCCCTAACAAATAGGAGATTTCTTCATCCATTAGTAGGCATACAGGTTGATTCCATATCTTAGCTACTTTGCACAGTGATAGCAAATACATGGACAATCTAATAAAAAATAGAAGAATGAGCTGAACAAAATATATTTCCACCAAGCTACATGACAAAAAAAGTTAGTATCTTCACCTATCAATACATTATGGCTAGAGATGAGGTGAGCACATATTTCAGTGGTAAACTTTCCTGCCTAATATAAGAAAGGAGAGAGTTTCAGTCATCAGCATTGAAAAATAATTAAATTTGGTAACTATGTAAATTGGAATTTCACATTACTGTACCCAGAATGTCAATCGGTCAATTGATGTGTATATATATATATATATATATATATATATATATATATATATATTGCAAATGCTTCCCCCCAAAAAAAATTGTTGTACATTAGGTAGGGATGTTTTGAACATCTGCAGTGTGGACATTTGTCAAAAATTTAATGGAAGTACCATATTTCCCAGCTATAGCATTTTTAGTATTTATCCAGACGATATGAAGTCATTGTAATGGTTCTAGCCTTATGATAGCTTTCTTCTGTCTTTGAAAGCTTATATTGTATGTAAACTAGAAGCATATCTAGAATTCAGCTTGAGATCAAAAGTACTTATGAAATGTAATAAAATTTAACTATCTATATTCATTCTAGTAGTTCACACGATAAGTCATCTATCTTCTAGCTTGTGAGTGGAAAAAGAAAAGATGCCCACATACTTAATACATCGGTGCAGTTTCCTGTAAACATGGGGTATAAATTGACTGTAAATTTGCCTGTGAGACTATCATCCACAGACAAGCATTTTAGTATGGGAAAAATCTTCTAGACAAATTATCCATAAGTGTAAGACCTTTGGAATTCATTAAGTATCAATAATGGTATAGATTGTAATATTTTCTTTCCCAACACCAAAAAAAATTGAAATAAAAATCTGAATGTGTATATTTAAATGACTACTAAAGGAGGAAACTTTGGAACTCATACTCCAACCATGGGTAACAGACTGTTATCTGACATTAATTCACACAGAGAAAATAAATACATTGGACCCTTAAGTTGGTGTGTATATGCATACTCACATACCCAAACATGCACAGTCACATAATTTGGCATTTATTTTGTATCATATAAAAATCTGCAATGTTATAACAGACTTAAAATAAGAATAGCAGCATAGAACTATGGTAGAAAACATTCTATGAAACCTGAACCATTCTCTATTTCATAGAAAATACCCATTGACATGGAAAAATAGCTTAGTAAAATCCAAAGATCTATATTCTATACTGGAACAAATCATTAGCCAGATATGAGGGTGGACAAATATGTAGTAGAACTTATGTACAGGTGTTGTTCTTTTATCCTTGAAGTCACCCCTGGTTACCTAAATCATTAAAGGAAAAAATTTATTAAAGTTGTTTTACTAGCACAGAGATTTGTATACCGTTCTCACTTCCCCTGTCCTAACCAAGCCATGCGTAGAGTCTCTGAGACCACTTGTACCAAGCCTTAGCCTTGCTCATATTTAAATCTTACTAATGAGAAACTGAAAGACTGGAAGGTGGAATCAAAACAGCAAAACACTTAGCTAGTCCCTGCCAATTACAAAGGCTTTGCAAATAGCAATTTAGACTTAAATATTCTTTAAATCTTTTTAATGCAATAATACATGGTAACTGATAAAGTTGAGGTTTTTGGGATCCCTAATATATGCTCCAATTGACAGTCATTTCTTGGGAATTGAAGGAAATATTGGATATTACACAGCAGTTCAGGAAAATGTCCCCTGTCCCCTGAGAGGTTCGGCCAGCACCTGACTAAGACAGATGCAGATACAGCCAACCATAAGACTGATCTTGGAGACCCGGATGGAAGAGATAGAGAAAGGACTGAAGGAACTGAAAGCAACGGCAACCCCATAGGAAGAACAATATCAACTAACCGGACCCTTCAGAACTCCCAGGGACTAAATCACCAACCAAAGAGTATACATGGAGGGCTCCAGATACTTATGTAGCAGAAATTGACTTATCTGGCATCAGTAGGAGGGGAGGCCTTTGGTTCCCTGGAGGATTGATGCCCTCGCATAGGGGGAGGCTAGAGCATTGAGGATAGAGTGGGTGGATGGGTGGAGGATCACCCTCTTAGAGACAAAGGGGGTTGGGGGATGGGATGGGAGGCTTGCAGAGGGGAGGCTGGAAAGGGAGACAACATTTGAAATGCAAATAAGTATAATAACAAACAAACAAACAAAAAAAACCCAGCAACTTAGTAACAAATGTTTGTGTATTGACACCATCCTTCTAAATTAACTGAAACAAATGAGAAATTAACCTTCTAAAATTAACTGACGTAAATGAGAAATTAACCAGAATCAGTTGGTCAATCTAAGCCTGTGTGGCTGATGCCGCTCTGTACCACTGCTTCTAGTGGCTCTTCAGCTAGAACACGGCTAAGAGACCAGGTCAACCACCGTAGCTTTCAATCTGGAAGGGGAAATCCTGGGAAGGAGACTTCACCGGTAAGACAAATGACATATCTATGGCAACAATCAGTGCTAGCAACAGAATTATTTAACACACCAAGTGTCTAACCTTTCATTGTTGAGGATAAATTCAAGTATAAAACTCAGACCAATAGTGTTATGGTTATCATCAAGAAATTTTCACGTTCTTAACCAGATGCTAAGAACGCAGGAAGGATCTTTATTGCAAAGTTTCCACATAAATAATTTATACTGTCCTCAGAACTTTTTCTCTTTTAGTTTTTTTGGATGAGAGTCTTTTCCACCTAAACATGTGTGTTTATACAAGAGTTCAAGGTCCAGAACTACACAAGAAATTCTACGACTTCTCTTTCATCTTGTTTTAAATTTGAAGCAGGGAGAGTAATGAATTGCTTCATATGTTATTTCGGTGAGTTGTTGAGTCTTCATGAAAACTGATAATAGAGTGCATGAACTCAACTCAGGTGCTCTGAAACAGTGAAATATGGGTCTATTTTCTACCATTTCACAAAATGCTCTGCTCTAACTTCTGTTTGTAATTAGTTACTTTGGAAAGAGCTAGCTTAATGTGTTACTGTTTCTTTGAATTATCAGCATATATTTAAGACAAACTGCATCTTCTGAAGAAATTGTGCCCTCGAAGGAGTTATCCGTCTTGTGCTAACAGTCTTTTATTTGATTTGTAGGTTTGGGTTATGTTTCAGGCATGGACTGAAATTAGTGTGGTACAGACCTTTGAGCATATGTGATCATAACACTAGATTCTCAACCCCTGGTTCCTAAAGGAAAATATATTCCAGAATCAGATAGCTGGAAACAACATCCATATAAATGTTATAGCAGCAGAATTAATGCAAAGAAGAGCTCAGGGCAGCTCAAGAAACTTATACATTTGGTAATAAAAAAAGCTGTTGTATGCTTGTTTTATAACTTTTAATTATTAAGATGGCAAGATACTACATATAAACCTGACTGAGACTGCTATAAAATTAAATGTAATTATTTCTTGTATTTATATGTTTTCTAATGTATTCAAAACAACACCAAATATTAAATTACTACTTAAGAGTCACTAATTCAAATTTCAATCAATTTAATACTAATAAAATTACTATCTTAAGAAAAGTAAATTTAAAAAAATTAATTCACAAAGAAGTTTGATTTATTTAAGTTATTAAGTCCATATCTTAATATAGGCTATACGTATAGTATCCATTATACATACAATTTGTAAGAATATTAACTTAAAATAGTCTCATAAAATTAAAGTATAAAATTTCTATCAGGAAGTGTAGTATGTGTTCCATGTGTCTGAGATTCTGGGATAACCAGAAAGTACTTAAGGCTACTGATATAATATAACCACCAATACACTATGTTTATATATATATATATATATATATAT
>JADRCC010163592.1:0-18201 GCA_019843855.1 Hylomyscus alleni
GAGAGAGAGAGAGAGAGAGAGAGAGAGAGAGAGAGAGAGCAAGGCAGTCGTGGCCTATGCCTTTAATCCCAGCACTCAGTAGGCAAAGGCAGAAGGATCTCTGAGTTTGAGGCCAGCCTGGTCTACAGAGTGAGGCCAGGACAGCCAGGACTACACAAAGAAACCCTGTCTTGAAAAACAAAACAAAAGAGAAAATAAGAATCCCTGAATCAGGAGCACCCTCAGAATAGTAAACACTGCCATGCACTTTGGAAACTATGAAGTACAATAATGCAGTGTGTAGTAATGTGTGTGTTTGTATACATGTGCAGATACAGAAGTCAGCTGGGATCCCTTGGCCATACATCCAGCAGTCCACGCTCACTCACATGGGTTCTGTGGTCTTTTACAAGGACATTATACTGTGAGTCACTGTCATTGAACATGTCCCCTGATGTTCTTACTCAGCAGCTCCATAATTCTAAGGCATTTGACCTATTGCTGGCAGAAGTGCTTGCACTCACATGGGTCCCTGCCATTGGTACCTTCCTCTCAGGTCATGCCTGAGATGTCAGATGGTGCACTGTTGTGGTAGATGGTATAGCCTCACAGTATCAGCCCTCTCCAGTTTCACTGTGCTGTGGGTTCCAAGGATTAGTTTTAGATCATTTTTGTGTCTCTAACAGCTATGTCAGAAGCAGTTCTACCCCTATGTATCCAGCAGGCTACTTAACCTCAATTCCTTCATCTAGAAAGTGGGGATAATAACAGTACATCACAAGGGCTTCGTGTGGATTAAACAAGTGTTATGTTTTCTGTGTTTATAACTCTGGCACACAGTGAACCCTAAAAAGATGAATAGTGAAAAACGAGGAGTGTGAGACTAGCCAGTCCACCATGGCTATCTAATACATGAGGATAGGTTGTACTAAAAACTGGTACTCATACTACTGAGCAACATGTCTGGCAAAGGTGAGGGATGCAGCATGCAAGTTTTTATGAATGAACAAGAGGACAGAAAAAAATGAAATGGGAAGAGATTTGTATTGGGACAATTATGAAAGTGAAGCATTAATTTTTATAAATTTTCATATTCCATGTTACTAAAATGCCTACTAAAAGCACAAAAATTATAAATAAATAAATAAAGTCTTAGAAAATTATAAATGTTTAGGTTTGCTTGTTTTTACTGAATCTTAGTAACTGTTCTTGAGCCTTTCCTCAAAGTTCCTGCTAGAACTCAAGAAACTCAAGTCATAAAATACAAAAAAGTAAGGTTTGGCCACAAGTGGGGCTTTAAGGCAATTAAAAAAAAAAAAAAGTGTGAGAGAGAGGGAGTGTTTCTCTGAAACCAGGGTGAGCATTTGTCTTCTTTCCTGTGCTAGGTAAGCAGCCCTGAGCCAAGGAGGAGAAGCTGTTTGGCCAGGGCCCTGGAGGAGGGCTGAAGGAAGATCTATCTCTGTGGCCCACCGGAGCGAGCACGTGAACAGTCTGCTGCTGTGTACAGCAGAACCCTAACGTCACCACTGTGGCTGAATGTGGCTATGTCTTGATGCACAAGATGCTTATCCATCAAAACCAGAACACACACTTGTGAGTGGACTTTAAAACTTCTAAGTAGTTTAATCCCTTTCTTTCTTATTTTAATGTGAGAATGCTTCAGAGAGATTAAGGTATAAATAATGAGATGGCACTGGCCATCATAAGTGTTAATGACTTCAAGTATACACACAACAATTATCACCTAGAAATTTTTCTGAATAAGCAGAAGGTACAGAATTTAAAAAACACCTCCTGGAAACTTAGAGGCAAGTCACTTTCTGGTGACTAAAATGAGAAGCTGCCTTTCAAACTGGCCACAGGGCCTGGACACTGCTGATCACAGGCCTGAGGTCCGGGAGGGGAGTATGTTTTTGTCATGTGTTGGTGTTTCCTATGAGAGGAATGGGCCTTTCTCACCCTGCTCCATTTGGATTCCTCAGCTCCATGATGCAATGGTTATCTTTTTGGTAAAGAATATTCAAGTTCTGACATCATAGTAGTAATGGATATTACTCGTGGTATGCTCTCAAGCCCAGCAAGGCACATTCTGTACCCTCTTTATCACTGAAGTAAGCAATGGGTTTAAAAATAGCATTGCTTACACACCCAGAGTACCACTGATTCATTAACAACTGAACAAATACTGTCCTGAACTCCAAAATTATACAGAATTTTATACACAGGATTTTGAGGCATAGGTATTTTCCACAGCCTAGTAGAAGTATTATATCGTAGAGACCTGCGGATCTTGAAAGGAAACCTTAAAAAAAATCTACAAGTTTAGGATTTAATGAGTCATCTGATTTGTGACTACAAAATTACCAACCTAAAGTATAATTGACAATAATATCTATAAATTTTCAACCCCAATATATGAAACATTCCAAAATAAAGGCCTTTCAAGGACAGTTGACAGTGGTCATGGTGATGTCTAGAAGTGAGAGTCTGTGATTTCCCACTGATAAGCTAAGGGTGTTGGGTTTGGAGTTTCCCTCAGACTTTTTAAAGACAAACATCTCCTCCACAGCAGACACTCTGCTTAGACATCTATATGCCTTTTGGGTAACTGTGCTTAACAAGCGTCTTCTGTTCCTTGAGATCTCACTGGACCATGGAGGTGATGGCCTCCAGACTGGCTGCTAGGATTATCTTCATTCAAACAATCCAGAGTAAACAACTAACCAGCATTCAGAAGATTAATTAGCTTGTACCAGGCTTTCAGAATCAAATAATCCTAGAATTTCTAAAGTCAGATTTTCAAATCTGCTAAACTAAGGATTTTATAGGCTGAATAGAATAGCCAAAACTATCTGCTGAGTATGTATATGTACAAGCAAAATGGTACAAAAGTACTGCTTGTTTTTTAAAAGCCAGCATGCTGTGGAGTAAGACCAGAAAAGATAACTGACCACAGAAAGCAGCTGTGACCCTCACCAATCAAACATCACTGACTCCCAGTGGTGGATAAGATCTTTATATAGGAGAAAGGGGCTCAAAAGGAACTAAAGGGCCAGGGCTGGGGACCTCACCTTGGGGGGAGGGGACAGACTGGATCTATTTTTATTTAAGATTTATGAGATATCTACCTCTCACAGGACTAGGGATGGTTTGCAGATACAAAATCGAGATGAGATGAAGCAGGGCCAAATCATCTACAGGGAACCCGGGGAAGATGCAGATGCTGAGCATAGCTGAGCATAGCTGAGCTCATCAGGACAGCAGCAGATGGATTTGGAGAGACAGACTGGTGTCTGTCTGAGTGTGAAAGGTCTCTAGCACCTGGTTTTGTTTCTGTCCTGGAGGCATAATGAATATGGTAGAGAAGGGAGTGGGGTTTCTGAATGGGAAATGGATATGTATAGCCAAAGATTGATGGCCTGTGATGCTAACAGCCTGAAGCCCACTGTGGCAGTGCCTATATGCTAGGCAATAGGAGCCTGTATGGAAGATGGTGGCAGGAGGGCTGGAGGCGGCTCAACGGTTGTTAGGAGCACTGGCTGTTTTCCAGAGGACCTGGGTTTGACACCCAGCACCCATACCAGAGCTCACAACTGGCAGTTCCGAGGAGGTTCTGAGGCCTTTCTATGGCTTCTACAGGCAGCAGGCATGCACAGACATACAAGTAGGCAAAACACCTACACACATATTTTAAAAAAGATGATGCCAGCAGAAGAGTAATGTAGTGGCTTGTGTTCTCATGCTAATTGTGTTACCCAAAAAAAACCTGTTTACACTGCATGTAGGCTAAAGGAAGCTTGCCCCCAGTTGGCACTGATTGGGAAATAAAGTTGCCAATGGCCAATGGCTGGGCAGGGTTAAAGAGATGGGACTTTTAGGATGCTGGGGCAAGAAACTAAGGGGAGAGGAAGAAGGACTCCACCATGGAGAGGAGGAGAGGAGGGTGAGACAGCTGAAATGTAGGCACTAAGGGAAAGTGGTCCCATGGGAGGGGCTGCCCAGAAGGAAGCAGGGCAGCAAAGACAAAATATAGATTTGGAAAAAGTTAACTCAGGAATACAGGAGGGGAGTGTGTGCTAGTCATGGAGAGATTCAGGAAGTCACCAGCCATTGAACTAGTAAGGTATATTAAAAATAACAGTGTGAGTGTGTGTATATGTGTCTGTCTGTCTGTCTGTCTTTCATTCAGGAATCCAGAGAGCTCTGGTGGGTAGCTAGAAGTGTGTGTGACCTGCCAGGAGCTAACTATTCACTGCTACAGGGTAAGGCCTAGCCAAAGACAGGAGACTGAGGACCTATCTCATGTCTTGAGACTGATGGCAGAAGAGAGCAAGCTGGAAGAAACACAGGCTCAGATGGCCGCTTCAGGCAGACAGTTGCAAGAAGAGGGAAGAGCATACATACCCTGGAGTCCAGGCTAAACAAAGGCACTCTACTCTGCCACCACAAAGAGATGAGACACAGCCGTGTCCGGTTAGGTAAAGTAAAGTACATCCCCGAGGGACCACAGGCAGCAGAATGCAGAGGACACACACTTCTGGCCAAGCTTCCATCCAGCGTGCCCTCATTCTCCAAGGCCAAAGCTGACTGGAAACTAAATCAGCTCTCAGCCTGGTCCCCTGAGTTACAATGACTATGCTCTCAATCAAAGCTGGGCGACACTACAAAAGAACATTAAAATCCAAGTCCTTAGTAGGGGTGAGATTTAAGGAAAGCCACAATACTGAAGGAAAAACACAATAATTCTAGCCCTACAGGGTGAATTGAAAAAAAATGTGCCAACCAGGGTGCTTCTGTTTTCCCTTAAATATAAAGAAAATGATCTAAGTTTGTATGTTCCATCTAAAGGTGGATACTGAAGACGCTTTGTGGTGCTTCATCTACAGCCAACAAACACACTCAGCTGGCTCCTCCAAGACAAATTGAAGTCAAGGTAGTCTTGTACTGTGCCTGTGTGGCTCTCACAGGCTAGCTCTTGTGATCCTGGGCCTGCTAGCCAAGCATTTCCATTCTGTTTTACTTCGGTACAATGAAACTACCGGCTCCATTCCCACTCCCCTCTCTGTTCTGGCTCCAGTGATGTAGTTCCTAAGGTAGCCCAGCTGCTCTCTTCAGTGAGCCTTACCTTGCTAAATAGTTTTCTTTTCTAAAAAATTGCTAAATCAAAACAAGAGGTGGGAATAGGTATGAGAATACATTCTAAGTAGAAATACAGAAACGAGTAAAGAATATATACATTGATGTCTTACTTCCCAGCTTTTACTCCACAAAAATCGTGAAACTTGGGGGTAGGAAACTTCCAAGACAATGGTCAGCAGCCCGCAGCCCACAGCCTCCTCATCTCATGCCAGGGAGTTGTATGTAGGAGGAAATCACCTCAGCTGGGCTTACCTTCCTGTCGGGAATGCATCTCTCCCTACACTGTAGGAAAGGGAGCTGCCGACCAAGGCCAGATGACAATGCCCAGGTGACAGTCTAGGGTCCTGTGGTTTTTTAGTTCTTAAATTTGAAATTATTTCCAAATGAAAATTATTAACTGTCTATGGATGGATATTTACTCATTAGCCACTATAGCGTAACAGACTCCAGCTGAAACTTAGCTGTAGGCAGCGGTTGGCACCAAGGATGAACAAAATACCTTGGGTCATAGGGAACGGTCCGCATCCCCCGACTCCCATCCTACCCCCTTCCCCATGCTGCTCTTCCACCTCTCTTCAGGGGCTGTATCAATGCTTGTTCTTTCTAGGGTACATTACTTCACCTATTTTCATTAGGGTCTGTGTCTCTGAAGAATTTGCTGCATGTGTAGGGTGGTTTAAAAACAGTAACCTTCTTGACAGTTTATTTGCACGTCACAAAGCTTGCCTTCTTAAAACATGCAGTTCAGTGATTTCAAATAGAGCTATGTGATTGTCATCACTAATTCTAAAACATTTTCATCACTCTGAACAGAAATTCCACAGTCATCTGTCTCATCTCCCCTTCCCGCAGGGCTGGCAACCATTAATCCACTCCTGTCTCTAAAGAGTTGCCTATTCTAGACATTCAGCATAAATGGAATCATACAGCTTGTGAGCTTTGTTGTCTTCTTCCACTCCGTAGAAGTTTCTCAAGGTTTCTCCATGTATGTGCCTGCATTTCACTCTCCTTTACTGCCACAAAGAGTCCGTTTAATAGATATGGTACACTTTGTTTCTCCACTCCTCAGTGATGGGCATCTGGAGTGCTTGTGCTTTCTGGCTGTAACATACAATGCTGCAATAAACTTGAGCCTAAGTCTGTGTAAGCAAATGTTTCTATTACTCTTGGGTTTATCTGTAGAGTGGGGTTGCTGGGTCAGGAGAGGATTCATGTTTAGACTTTTAAGGAATTGCTACCCATTTTGTAAACTAGCCTTCTGAACTCCCCAAAAGTCCCAACATACATGGTTCCAGGCAAGACATACTGAAAGCAATTCTATAGAAACAGCTGCCCTCCTATCATTTGTAAAAACATAGGCTACATTCAGAGCAGGATTCAGGGTCTGTTCAACTCAAGGCAAATAAGCAAGAAAAGCTGCAAGGCAATTGGTGTCAGCAGCACGGCTGGCCTGTATCCTCCCAAGAGCATGCCAGCACCTGGCATGGCAGTCAAGGCTGGCACAATGTGCACCAGGCCACCAGATGAAGAGGCACTCTGTGCAAGGAGCAGCTGCAGTGAGATGCAAACTGACATGCTCTCACTGTCCCATCACGGCCACTGGTCAGGAACTCAGTCAAGTTATCCACTGTTGCTCTAGGGCATACTCTTTAAAGTGCCTACTGAGAAACTAGGAGAAAGATGGAGGAGGTAAAGGGCAGGAGAAAGCAGAGAACAGTAATCCAAGAAATGTATTAGGAAGACTGGTGCATTAGGGTTTAAAGTCTGCTAGTCCTGGTATATTCCAGAGGGAATAAGGAAACTGTACCCATATGGTCTGGCAACTAGTACAACTGATGGTTCAGTGCTGGGCATGGGTCCTCTTAGAGCTGATAGGAAGCAAATGCCAAGGCTTCGTTCTTGTCCTTTTTAGGCAGAAGTACAAATTCCAGAGCTAGACAAACAAGCAAGCTTTGCTGCTAGGGTAGGTCAAGTTGATGAGATAAGGAAGACATCCTCCTACAGGAGAGAGAGCAAGGAGCTATACATCAGTGAGTGCTTCTTAGGAATCCACCCAAGAAACACTCAGCTCCAGCACAGACACTGTATCTGGGCCCCTATTCCTGGGCCCTCGTGCCCTTGTTCTTCTGCAATGCTCCATTTGTCCTTCAACCCACTGTCCTCAGGACTTTATTGGCAGGCCTGACATTATTTTGCTTTTTAATTGTATTCCAAAGGAATGTCGGTATCTCGGGCACATTTTAACCTGTGGTGGTAAAGAGAGAAAGGCAGGTGGCTTGTGAGCTGGCATCTGTCCCACCACACACAGCTGTTCACCTGATCCCAGCTAATCTACTCTGACCTGTCCTCACTTCTATGTTACTTCCAATCCCATGAGTAGCTAGCAGTTTAGTACAGCTCTACAATGCCATAGGCAGTCATGCCATCTTGTGTGCATTCATTCTTTCAGTTGCCATTCAATACATACCCACTACAATTTACTGCTATTAGCTTTAAGCATCTGGAATATGCTTAGCCTTTAAAGTCCCAGGTCACTGAGCTCAGTCCCGATGTGATGAAAAAAAGTCAGAGGAAACAAAAAAATGTAGCTATGATCTTTATAGAAACTCTCTCACCTAATCATCACAGCACCCCTGTGAGCTTGTCATTGTCATCAGTCTCTCTGCAGAGGGAACAGATTCAGGGATACCAGCAGGCCTAGCTACCCAAGGTCATAAGCTAGCCAAAGGACAGGGACAGACTTCAAATGTTTCCCAGTCTGACTCTAATACCTGTGTTTGTTATTAACAATACAAATTAGAATATGGTTTTTTTTTTTTTAAAAAAAAAAATCCATCTGGCTCATACCTATGCTGTGATCCTAGTACTTAGGAGACTGAGATGGAAGGATTAGGAGTGAAAGATCAGCCTGGGCTACATGCGATACTACCTAGAAGCATAAGAAATAAAACCTACACACTTATTCAAACATGATGGCTATATATTCAAATGTGAAGGCAATAATCTGTAGAATAAGCAATAGAGTAGGAGTTAGGGAATATAATTTCAAGTGTGGATTTTAAAGAACTCAACATTAAAAATATAGGTTTCTTTGGCTATACATGAGAGATGGTTTCTAAAATGTGCTTAGAATCCTGTGGGTTGCTAATACTTATGGGGGGGGGAACTATAGGGTCAAATAGTTTCTGAAATACCAGATTAAATAATATTAAGCTATTGTCTTTTCTGCAGAACTTGATAGAGGTCACTGTGAATCACCAAGAGGGTATGCAATATACCCTATGGCCCAAGTTTGTTTATCAAAGAGAAACTTTTTAAACCACACCGAATATTTAACATTTTTTTTTATCAAGAGAAAAGACTGGAAAATAATGGATTGGATATTCCAAGGTATCTTCTAGCTACAACACATTAATTTTACACCTTAGCATTCTAATTAGTCGGCAACCTTCTGGAGGTTTTTCTAAGGTTTCAGTAAGTTACAGGCAGGTGAAGATGTGGCCTCATGCATACAAGGTATTTCCCCACCTTAAAAGTATGAACAACTGGGCTGGAGAGATGGCTCAGCAGTTAAGAGCACTGACTGCTCTTCCAGACATCCTGAGTTCAATTCCCAGCAACCACATGGGCTCACAACCATCTGTAATGGGATCTGATGCTCTCTTCTGGTGTTTCTGAAGACAGCTATATATATTAAAATAAATAATTCTTTTAAAAAAAGAGTATGAACAATCAAAGGCATCTGAGCTGGCCTTGCCCTCCAAGACACACTTTGTCCTCTAAGACACATCCCCCAGGCACCAAGAACTACTTGGACTAACTGTCCATAACCCACCAAGTCCGTGTCTAAGGAAAGGCCAAGTATTTAGATTGGGACTGTGCCTTCTCAAAGTAGCAGGGATAGCTCTCAGGAACAAGAGGGCCCACCAGGCCCTTTGCATCACCACAGACCCCTTCCCCTGGTAGCCATGATGAGGTCCTAGCCACAGAGGTCAAGAACTTTCCAGGAGAATGCAAGACTTTTTATCCTGGACATGGAGAGAGCCAATCATACTGGCAAAAAGGGACGGTATGCCTGTCAGAAATGAGGGGGAGAGAGAAGGTGTTAAGATTAAAACCAAGGTTATACAAGGCAGAGAGTACACACTGGGACATGGAGTTCAGTGTCAGTAGCTTTGAAGCCTTCCCATACAACTCTCTTGTCAATAAAACAAGCACATGATTTTCCTTGAGCTGTTTTTGTATGTGACTTAAAATTGCCAGATCACTCCTGGAAAACACATTACTCATCTCTGCAGTGGCACAGTGGAAAAAGTCATCATCCCAGATGTAAAATCCCTTATAATTCCTATCCCCAATATCTAGATGGCCACAGAACAGGATGAAGGGCTCTCTGGCAACAACAACAAAAAGCTGTACATCTAGACTAAAACACCTCCATGTAGAAACTGAGGCATAGCAGCAGTCCTAAATGGGTCCAACCAATCATCATCTCTAGACGTCAGCTATCCTGGGGCTGTGAATTCCAGAGCCTGCTACAGCAGACTGTGGATCAGAGTGGCTCAGACTTGGAGCTAAGAGGAGCCATGAACAGTAGGTGAAGGCTTAAGAACAGTCAGTCTCAGGAAAATTAGTCCTAGAGATCACATAGAAGCTCATAGACTTCTGTGATAAACCTGAGATGAGAGGCAAACACAGACTGAGGGCTGGCTGCAAATCCAGACACACTATCCACAGCATATACACAGAACTCTTACAACTCAACAACAAATGGATAAACACCCAATTTTTTTAATGAATAAAGAATATATTATATATTTCTACAAAAAGATGTACAAATGACTAACACATAAACACCATCATTAGTCATTAGGTAAATATAAGTCAAACACAATGATATGCTAAGAAATTTAAAAACATATGTCCATACAGAAACTTGTATACAACGTTTAAGGCAGAATTATATGTAACAGTCCCAAAGTAGAAACAACTCATCTATTTGTGGACAAACATAATAGCAAATAGCTATGGCACAAAGTATTATTTGTAAGAAAGCCCTGATATGTACTATAATGTGGGGGAAATTGGCAATATTGTGCAAAGGAAAATAAGCCAGGCACAGAAGGCTATACTTCCATTTACATGAAAAGTTCAGGACAAACAAATCAACAAAGAAGTTAACGGAAAGTAACATGGAGATGAGATTTTTTGGGGGGGATGATGATGAAAATGTTCAGGAATTAGACACTAATGAAGTACACCTATGTGAATAGTCTAATAACAAATATGTTTGTGGTATACTTCAAAAGGGTGAACTTCATGATGTATGAATTAGATCTCAATAAAACTGTTTTAAGGGCTGGAAAGATGGCTCAGTGACTGCTCTTCCAGGGGTCTTGAGTTCAATTTCCAATAACTGCATGGTGGCTCACAACCATGTATAATGGGATCTGATGCCCTCTTATGGTGTGTCTGAAGACAGTTACAATGTATTCATATACATAAAATAAGTAAATAAATAAACCTTTAAAAACCAAACTGTTTTATAAGATAGGCTACAACAGCAACCCTCCCAGTCCACTGTTCTGCTCCCATAAATTTAGCCCTATGTTGTGCCAAGATATGAAAATATTAAACATAAAATTCCAGAAAGAAGCAATTCATAGGCTGTTGTACATTATTTCAAACATGACAAAACTGAGTTGTCCTGTTCCGGTTCTTTGATCAATATTCCACATGGTATATAATATCTGCTCTTCAGTCACACTGTGACCACTGTAGCCAACATGCCTGTCCCTAATGCTACATCAAAGAGTCATTTACCTCAGCAAACTCATCAGGTAAATGTCAGATAATCTCACATTGTAGATACAATAGTGATATTTTGAGAGAAAGAAAGACTGTATTCAGATATCTTTATTACAGCATATTGTCAGAATTATTTTATTATCGGTTATCACTGGTGACCTCTTATCATTATCATGGTTTGCATATAGAAAAGCATCATCATATATAAGATTCAGAGCTGTCTGCAATTTCAGGCATCCATTGGTCTTGAAATCCTGGATCCTCTGTAGATAGGGGGAAACTGCTATAGTGCCTGGAACACATTATCTCCAACGACCCTGAAAGTCAGATCAACCCCCATATTACACATGAGGACACTTGAGAATTGGAGAGGAATGATAATTGTCAAGGGCCACAATAGAGTCACATTATGGACAGACGGACACACAGACGGGGTAGATTTAAGCTAGCTTTGCCAACTCCTGAGGTCACATTCCATTCACCTTACCATGCTTCTTCTTGCCAAGATAATAAGCTAACTAACTAGCAACTATGAAATGGCTCTGTGGAAAAAGAGATCACTCCCTACATGAAGGGTCACTGAGCAATATAAAATGTGAGTGATAGAAGTCACATTAAAGGCCATCTTTGCCAAATCCCTCCACTTTCCAGATGAATAAGAGAGTACTAAAGTGATTGGCCCAACCAAAGTGGGCAGACTGGTAGGCACACCCACCCTCTTGTGTCACCAAAGCAGCTGTATTGCTCTCTGCAATTAGTTAAAGACTAAAGGGAGCCAAAGTTCACTGCTCGCCAGGTCTTCTGCAGCCTTCAAATGGGCCAGCCTTGTCTCCAGGCACCCACTAGAAGACCACGAAAATGTTCCAAATCAAGCCCTGTGTCCTCACATCCCACAAGTCTGTTCTTCCTGTCTTTCCCTTTCTACCATCACTACCTTGGTTCTCCAAGGGTCCAAGTTGGCTGCCCAGGCTTACCTTTCTCTTCTGGCTCCCTTCAACCTCAATTTCCAGATAAGTCTGAGGCCTTTTGACTCCTACTTATTCCAGTATCTGTTCACTATAGGCAGAATCCTATAGACACAATAAATGCTCGTTCTACACAGAAGCCAATCTTGCCAACAATCAGACATGACCCTGCAAGTCATAGCCAGAACTATTTAAACATAGAAGATATGGATGACTTCATGCAAACAGGTGACAGGAAAGATATTAAAGCACAGACTAAGCCCAAGAGCACAGGGCAGATGGGGTAGGGGACTCCCTCTGTGTGCATCCTGCTGGGACAGAAAGACATATGGAGACACCAGGGCTGCCAACTGCATCTGCAAATTATTCATTATTTTTGTGTGGTCCGTTTGAACACTCCATCTGTGATGGCTACTCCAGTCAAATAACTACATTCAAGTAAGAAAACCTGTAAGTGAAGACTTGGTCCATTCAAAACAGGTTGGATACCCACTGTCCTTAGGACCATTTGAGGCAAATTCAGGCTCCACTATTCAAACCAAAGCCAACCTTCAAACACTAAACAGAGCATTCTCCTGGATATTTGGGACCTCAGCGCTTTCTCTTTGTGCCTTTCTAATTGTACTCACTGTATATTACTTGACATCACTTCACGTCTTTTGTTGCTTTGTTTAATCCTGTCTGCAGTGAGTTGATAAATTCTTGGAGAAGGCAGAGCTTGTACTTAAGTAGAGCAATGTAAGTAAAGCAGAATAGAACACTTGGAACCCTCCTGGCACACTGCCAGTAGTAACCAGAGAAGTCCTAGCTACTCTCTACTAGTTACTCTTCTATGTTAATGTCTCTCAGGTCCCCCAGCATTAGTTCTCAGGACCAAAGCTGCTAAAGTTGAAAACAGCTTTTCTTCAACCTCTTCTCCTTTCCTAACCTCTTCTAGAACTAAAACTTCTGCCCTACGCAAGATGCAGTGATTCTGGCTGAACATCATCTCCTCCAGTGCTCCTTCCAAGCCACCTCCTCTGCTGCCTAGAGTCTAGTCTGCCAGAGAGGGATGGAGCCAAAGGAAAGCAGGTTCCTCTCTAATACATAGCATTTCCACATGACACTCTGGCTGGTCTCGGGGTTCAGAGAAAATATAAGACTCAAGAAGCTATTTGTTTCTCTATGAATCAGAAATGATAACTATGTAGAGCTGGAAAAAGAAGCAATTTTTAAATTATACTGGGCACTGAGCCAAAGCCAGTAGTGATACAATGACAACAGTCATTTGTCCAGGAAGGCCAGAACAGTCACAAGGACTCATTCTTTTTCAATGTGAAACTGCATCTAATGATGCCCAGTTGGGGTTCCATTTTAGATTCTGAAATATCCCACATGCAGCCGATGCAGCAGCTTCTTGAGCTTATGGGGTGGGGGTGGTACACAGCAGAGAGATAGGCAGACCCAGCCAGGGCTGAGGGCTGAGCTTCAGCTCAACTCCAGCTCAGCAAATCTAATAGCAGAGACACCATGGGAACCTGTCTACCTCCTGAAAAGTGGTCTAGCTAAAGACCCTCATCTTTCTAATACTGGCACCAGAGTCCCCTCAAAGCCTAACAGGGACTGGCATACAAAATCTGAAAAGAAACATACACCACACCCTTGCTGCCTCACTTCTTTGTCTGCCACTTCACTTCATATTTCTATCAAGTACTAAGCTTCATAAGACAACTTGGGCTTGGAGAAGGAACAGCAAAGCCCTGTTAAGCAAACACTGGGAAATTTTGCTTGTGTTGTTTCCTTTCCCTCCTACCATCTCCTGTACCTGAGGGCAATTCCACACACATGCCAGGCATGGCTAAGCCTAGGTGACCTTCCCAGGAGCTCCATAAAGGGTTCAGACACCCTGGGAGTTCTCCTTGGCCTTATGCTAGTACTATTCTTATATTCTAGACCTGCAACACCTAAGATAGTAGCCATTAGCCATCAGTGGCTATTCTAAAGTTAAATAAAACACGAATGTCCCTTGGCTTCAGCAGTCATATTATTTCTAAGCACTCTGATGGTAAGTACTAGAAACTATAGAAACCAGACTTCTATCTCTGCAGAAAGTTCTGTTAGATTAGTTAGTATTCCAGATGGTAGCATTTACACCATAGATGGCCAATTTAAAAACAAAACAAAACTAGCCAGGTCTGGTAGCAAGCATCTGTAATCCTAAAGCTGAGGCAGGGAGGAGAGATCTCAAGTTCAAAGCCAGTCAAAGCTACAAAGCCTGCCTATGCGTTAAAAATGCATTCATTCATTCATTCATTCATTCATTTAAAAAATTCTGTTTCTTGTGGTCTTGAACAAAATGTATTTCCATCTCTAACAAACAATACTGATTTCTGTCATGACGTAAAAGCTCACCTCAAAGCAATATCCTCACATAACAAGCACTACTATTCTTTGTAAGTTGTTCTGTTAGTCTAGGTTACTCCTTTCTCCTTCCTGAAACTTCTATGCTGCAGGTGAAATTTTAATCAGGGCACATCAGGGGCTCTCTTTTCTCTTCTGGAATTTGCAAATTACTATTTCTCCAGAGATCTGGTATATTAGTCTGCAAAGGCTACAGCCTTTGAACTGGGTGACTTAAGCAACAAGTTTACTGCCTAACAGATGTGGAGGCTAAAAGTTCAAGATCAAGGTACTGGCAGGCTTGTTCCTCATGAGGCTGTCAGGGAGACCGAGCTAGGCCTCTCTCTCTCCCAGTGTCTGGTGGTTGATGACAATATTTGGTGCTCATTGGTGAATAGATTTATTACCCCAATCTCTGCCTTCATGCTCGTGTAACATTTTCCCTGTGGGTGTGTCTGTGCCCGAATCTCTCCCTTTATGAGGACAGCAGTCATATTGGATTAGGGCCTACCCTGCTTCAGTGTGACCTCATCTTAACATAACTGCATCTGCAGCAACCATATTTCCAAATGAGGTCACAATCTGAAGTGCAGGGAGTCGGGCCTTTAGCATATGAACTGGAGGAGGGGTGCAATGTGCCCCATAACAGGCCCTCAAAGCCTGAAAGAAAGAGCAGTCCCCCTGGCATACCATCTGCCTTCCATTATTCTAGTAATATGAAAAGAACTGTACGAAATTATTGGCTACTCAGCTTTGCAGGAGCAGGTGGTGACCCCAGGCAGAAGCTTATGCCACATAAGGCTATTTCCATTATACATCAAGCAAATTCAAGCCTATTACACTAGTTTTAACAAGATTCAAAAACAAAAACCAAAACCTGGACTTGGTCAAAAGTGAAAGAAAATCCATCCCTATCAACAGTCACAGTTACAGTGCTGGTGTATTCCTCCACATTTGCCTCCTGGAGCCCCTCATGGGACAGGGATAGTAGTCTCTAAGCAGGTAAATGAAACACAAGTGGGAGACATCTTCCCCTGAGGCACAGGGAGGCATTTGTCACAGTGCTCAAGTGAAACACTTGCCTGAGCTCAGCCAACAAGGTCATAAGAGATAGAAACTCAGCACCAGGACAGTAAACAGCAGGCGTTATTTATGCAGCAAGCTTCCAATGAGGACACGAGGGAAGAACTGGGGTGGTTTAATTTCCTCTGTTGTGGGAACACTGACCATCCTGCTTACTGTCCGAGTCAATTGGAAAGACCTAAAGAAATGCTTGCTTCTCTTCATGTCTTGTGTATCTTCTCTGATGGCACCTCTGTCAGAGCTGCTTTGGTGCATGGCACATCCATTGAGTCATAAGGGATAAGAACATGATGGTGGCAGGTAACAGGGAAGACCTGTGTGTGTTAGGCAGTAGAAAGACTAGTTTCAATCCTCTTTCACAATTATAGGAAGAAAGATGTTGGACAAACATCATTTTGTCCAAAGTTTTGAATAAGGAAACAGGCTGAGAGGCTAGAATCAAGTCTCTGAGTGCAAACCACAGTCTTAGCCATTTCTTGACATTCTCAGAGGAGATCAGGAATGGTGCCTGGGCACAGCAGCAAGGCTATAGATGCCTCTTCCCATTGATCTATCCCTCCCTCCTCTGTCTATGCTGTGTAATGGTTCACACTGTGCTAGCATTGGTCATTCCCCCAAACCCCCTCAAGGAACTCATTTAGATTAACTAAGTACTTGTCAGGATACAATCACTCTCTCCTTGGACATTTCCTGAAACTCTCTTCCATGCCTCTTCCAAGTAAATTTCATATCAGCTTGAAGCACTGCTGTCTCCTGACTCAGCTGCCTTTGGCTTCCTGTTTGTTCCCATCCTTGCTCACCCTCTGCTCACCCAACAGTCTGGCTTTTGACTTCTGTCCTCGTTTAAATACTTGGCCTGTATAGAGATGACAACGAGGCAGCTTAGTTATGGCTCCATGGCTTTAACAGTTAGACTTTGTCCCCAGGAGTGGTTAAACATAGACATTAGCACAGTTTTCCACCCAATTATCCTATTTACAGAAATAGAACTCTCCTCTGTGAGTGTTTCAAATAGAGGCCTTAATTCCTACAGATGTCAACCTTAGCAGGTCGATTCCTAAACTACATCAGTGAGCTGGCAAGTACTACATCATTGGCACGGTGAGCAATGGAACATCACTTCAAATCACCTCTTCAGATACATTCTCATGCAGCATTAGAGATCAATAAACCTGTGCATACACATATATTCTCTAGCTCTAGTCAGAACTGTGTGACAGACATGAAGCAATTGTGAAGAGTAAAGTGGGGCCACCAGCAGAACACCAAGGATAAGAATTCAGACCCTTGATTTCCAAGTTCCAGAATATGAAATTTGCTGAGGTACATTGTGATGTTATATCTTGAATTTTCAATAAAAACTCTATGAAGGAGAGACATTCTGGTTTTTTGTTTGCTAGGGGTATGCTAAATACCTTATTCAATGTTGCACTTACTGCTTCCCAGATTAAGGTTCTCATACAAAATACAGTGAGCACGAGCTAAAGAAATCCTTGCTTTTCTTTCTTTCTTTCTCTCTTTCTTTTTTAAATATAGGGTTTATTTTTTATTTCATGTTTATGTCTTTTGTCTGTATTCATGTCTGTGCACCATGTGCATGCATTGCCCTCAAGAGGGTGTTAAATCCCCTACAGCTAGAGTCAAAGAGGGTTGTGACCTGCCATGTGGGTGCTGGGGATTGAATTTGGGTCCTCTGGAACAGCCAGTGCTTTTAATTGCTGAGCTCTCTCTCCAGCCCCTTGCTTTTCTTGAGAGGCTGACATGTCTTCAATAAGAGTAGAACTTACAGCCTTTACCACACCAGCTTTTTATCTCTCCTGCCATGAAGCTCCAAATCAATGTGAATTTCAGCTAAACATCTTTACAGTCTGCTTGTCTGAGATTCTTGTCCTTCATATCTTTAAACTACTATAATTGTTTACATTTATTATTATCATTTTCCTAAATTCTTTTTCTGTGTTGTGTATAACAGCACATGGAGGGAGACACACTGCAAAACAAGTCAAAACTTACAGGAAAAAGTATGGTATAATTAATTGACTAGAAATCAATTAAAATAATCACCACAGTAAATAAGGCCAAATTTAGAAAATGCATTCCATAGTCAGAGAAACTATTTAAAAATTAGCATGCTGAAGCAGATGTTCAAAGTTGCTTATCTGACAGTCATTCCCTGTTTCTTACCTGACAGAACCCGACCTGATCCTGACTGCAGGGCCAGTCCTGGTTAGCCTAAGAAATCATTGTGTGTTTGTGAATAACTGATCCAGGCTAGGCATGTGATACAAGTCTACCCCATAAGAAGAGAGGAGAGAACACGGAGGGCCTTTAGGGAAAGGTTCCTTATTTGATCAATGGATGGATGGATGGGCAGATAAACATGGAAATGTTGAACCAACTCATACATACTAATTTGTTCCATCACAGGGCGCTACCACAAAACTGTACACTTTGAGACCTAGGAATGAGGAGCAACAGGGGGCTAGAGAAGGCAGGGACGGCCAGAACCTTAGCACTCCTCAGAAGCCTCCTCTGGGATGCTTTTCTCCAGGTTCTACCCAGAACATGGAGGTGAACCCAAAAAGTTCATTTCTAATAAATACTACATGCAAAAGACTCTCACTTTTCTATAAAAGAATTCAAAAGGAAGGGAGAAGGGGAAGAAGAGAGGGAGGGAAGAAGGAAAGAAAGCAGGAGCCTGGGCAGAATGGCTGACTGCCCCATTTCAGAGTATACTCCATATCCCCTCAGGTTTAGAAAAATATCTTTTTATCTGTAATTGTAATTGCTCACAAACCACCAACATCTTGCCTTATCTAACTGGCTTTCTTCTTTTTTTTTTTTTTTT